>CAJNDV010001506.1:0-13793 GCA_905221635.1 Symbiodinium sp. CCMP2456
CTTCAAAGGCACCCTGAGGACCCGCGCGGAGCTCACGAGCCATTTGGGAGTGCTGCGCCGCACTCCTGAGCTGTTTGGAAGCGGCGCGCGCTTGCGCGCGCGAGTCTGTTGGACGGAGGCAGCTCCGGAGCTGTTGGACCGGCAGCTCTTAAGCTGCTGAGGTGCTGTTGGACCGGCAGCTCGTGTGCTGTTGGACCGGCAGCTTGTGTGCTGTTGCACCTATTAAATCCGACATTTCTTGCTGGGACGCCCCCTCCAGATACCAATAGCAGGAACATGTGTGCTGCTGATTACACTAGCAGACTAGTGCATCTACGGCAAAGCGTTTTCAGGATTTTCGCCGAAACTCACGGATCTTTTTGAGTTTGGTATTCTTAGGGGGACAAAACCATTGAAACAGTGAAGTTGCATTTCCACTTCCTGGAAAATAATGCTCGCCTCGCGAAGCATGACATAGACTGGCCTCTAAGCATGGCTTGCGCAATCCAGCAGTGTTCGGTCGCGTTTCAACGTCGCAACGTTGTTGAATGTTTAGCATACTTTGACCAAATCTGTGCTGTGTGTGGAGAGGACACCGGCCGAATAAGTTTGGTGAAAGTCATTTCAACCCACATTTTAGTGTTTGGCTGGGGAGTTGCATGCATTTGTTTTTTGTCGCCATCTTCGTTTTTCTTAGCACGTCGGCTGGCAATGTTTTGGTGAGATTCAGGCCAAAGTGCTGGGGCTTGGGCGGTTGCTGCATATTCTGAGCGCCCATAAATGCTTTTTCCAGGCCGGAACACGAGAGGGCAACGTCAGCAAGACAACGCTTCGAAAGGAATTGGGTCGGATTTTAAGGGTTTTCGTTGAAGGAGAGTTGGATGTTTGACATCCTTGTGGTGTTTACGAAGGCATCATCGTGTTGCGCAAGCTGCTCCTCAAAGTAGAGCCGTAAGAAAGGCAAACGAATGTGGCAGTAGATTCATGTATTCTTGCCTCCGCGTATGAAGACTAAAGACAGGAGGGGCATAGGAGGCACAGCTAGGATCAAGGGCGTGAGAACATAGCAACACTAGCTGGTTGTGAGCATAGTTCAAAGGTTGTCTTTTTTCTCATGTATGCAGGGGCAGGGGAAGCAATGGCTCTGGGTGGGATTCGAGAAGCATAGAGGCAGAACTGTGCTGCCTTCGAGCATTCCACAGTCAGTGTTGGCCAGACTTCGCAGCCTGGACGTTTCACACATTCCAGAGCATGTGCGCGGTCGTGATCCCGTTGGGCTGTTGCGCGGTCTTATTTGTGTAAGTGCAGGCAAGCAGTTTGAAGATCTTTGCACGCCCGGCTGGACAGAAGAACAGCATTTTATTCGGGAGTCTTTCCTCCAGGGAGCTCGGGATGCTTTTGCTGTAAAAGTTCACCAAGCTTTCTTCTTTCCTCCGTGGGAAATCATGCCAGAAGTTCAGAAAAGAGCAAGGGTTGAGCACAGGGCAAACAAAGCCCGGACAAGCGGCGTGACAGTGCATCCGAGACTTGCTGCCGGTCTTGTGAAGATTGAATCTTGGAGATTGGGGGAAGACAGCGGCAGCGATGACCGCGCGCTGTTCTCGCTGTCCATGCATCCTGCAGGCAGTTCACCGAGCGATGGCTTTAGGGCACTGCAATCCGTAGTTCCTGAAGAGGTGCAGGCGGCCCTGAAAGCAGTCCCTTGCGTTTTCCTGCCGCCAGCGCTGGGGCAATTGGTCTTCGGCAACCGTTTGAGTAACCTTGTGTTTTTAGCACGTTGGGTCCACCCCGAGTTTCCTGTTTTGTGCCAGGGTTTGTCGGAGGATTGGCTTGTGGAGCGTAAAGGGGCAGCGCCGTCCCAGAAATTCCCACCAGCTTGCCTCGATGCTAGTGCAGCAGAAAGGTGTGTAGCCGTCATGCGGTCAATGCTTTCCGATATCATTGCAACAGATCCAGAGTCCGATCGTGTCGAGGGCATCCGCTCTGAAGCTTTGCGATGCATTGTTGACATTACAAGGCACAAGACGTCTTTGTGCGCTGTTCCCGATGATGCAGCCAGAAAATTTGCCTCTGTTGCTTCGCGTGATTCCTTCTTGAGACAGATACTGGCAAGCTTGGACCTTAGAAATCGGGGACAGCTGAAGAGCCACGCTCTGTGCTTTCTGCAGAGTTTGCCAGCAGGAGTTAGACCAGGTGCAGAAGCTTGGGTGCGGGAGCATTTTGCTTCCTCTTCAAGTCTTGCAGATGGTAGAGTGATGCTTGATATTGCCATGTTGTTGTTCCAGCGGTCAAAGCTTTCCAGGCTTGGGCCAGTGCATAGGTACATTTGGGGCGACAGTACTTCGAAAGGGCACAAAGATATCTACAATGTCCGTTACCGCTTTCTTGCAGCAGCTGACGCAGTGGAACTTGCCAGGTCTTTCAAGTGGCTTTGTGTGAACCAGGCAGACAAAACTAAGGAGGCAGAGGATGGGGATGAAGTGCCCGAGGATGCAGAGAAACACAAGCAGCGAGCAATTCGATCGCAGTCCCTCTTCGATCGCATAGAAATGCACACGCAAGTTCCTCAGCTATTGGGGCAGGGCCGCACGCAGCTCGTAGACAAAGTTGGGGCGCACGTGCTTTCGGCTTTGCTTGAGTGTGGGGATTTAGAGGCATTGGAAGGGTACTTAGGGTCCTGTGTAGGGTGGTGCAGTGATATGGGTGTCGAGATCGGATTGCCAGAATGCCAAGTCAAGTGTGCGGAAAGCACGCTGCCTGCATTTATCCGCCCGTTGCGGTTGCAAGTGGCAGAGGCTGATGATGATGGGTTTGTTGATGAGAGCCTAGGTCTAGAACCCCAGCCAGGGCGACCTGAAAATCACAACTTCATGCCCAGAGCCATTCAAGTGCCCGGAGCATGCCATGCCATTCACAATGCCTGCTTGAACCTTGATGATGCCCTCAGTGAGTTTGAGTGGTTTTTTACTTCCTTGAAAAAGCTTGATGCATTGATAGGGAACAAAAGGCGGCGGGAGCGTTTTGTGCAAGTTGTCCTTACTGGCACACCCCTGTACGAAGCAGGGCAGAAAGTTCTTGGGTCGTTTAGTAGCACTTTACACAAAGAGCGGTGGGGAGAACTAGCCGGTTATTTGAGTGATGGGCTTCCCATTCTTGTTTTTTTGAGGCAGCACTGGGACCCAGTTGCTTACTCTCGTGGTCTGCAGGGAGATGCTGTGGAGGGTGACGAGTTTTCGTGTAGGGGCATCACAGAACTGTTGGAGGATGAATACTTTTGCGCATACTGGCACATGCAGTTGCAACTTCGAGGTGTAGTTCGGAGCTTGCTGCGTTGGGTTGAAGGATGCCCTTGTCACAGCAATTTGTTGTCCGGCGTGCCCCCTCACAGGCAGCAAACTCAGCTGCGCCTCGAAATCTCCTGCCCCAGAGAAGTAGCATGCCGTTGCCCACTCATGGGGTGTAGAGCTGCAGACATGGCTGCAGGCCAGCTGGTGCACTTTGCTGAGTCCGTTTTCTCTTTACGTTTCGCTGACTTTGCATCGGCCTTGCAAAATCCTTTGTCTGTGGATGCCTGGGGACGACTGAAGCAAGAGTGGGGTAAGGCTGCCGCGTTTGTTTGCGAAAACTTGAAAATCCGTTTGGGTTTCTATCAATCCCTGCCTTGGATCATTCTTGGTGGCACCCATGCAGATCCTGTGAAGGCAAGAAAATGTTTGCAGGAAGCCCAGTCCTTGTGGCACGACTTGCCAGAGGATGCCCGAAGCCTGCAGCATGTCATGGCCCAGGAGTTGTTCTCCCCAGGCCCCCTCCGGGATGATTTGCAGCGGTTCGTTTCAGAAGCCGAGCCTTTGAGTGCTTGTCCGAGATTGGAAGACTACTTGGCACCCCTGACCTTTGTGCAGATTGCTGAGCGTATCATAGAAGGAGCGCACAAGGACCTAGGCACGCTCCCGAAGCGGCACAGCATGACCGCTCTTTCCATTCAGCTCAGAGCGCCAGAACTCAACCGTAGCCTGTCCTTGAAGCCAGATTCTTTTGCAACCCTGTTAGAGCAGTTTGTGATTGCTCGCAAAGTGAGGCGCTTCAGTGATGTTTTTCCCTGCTTCAAAGCCCACCCGGCTTTCCAGGCATTGGCACGCCAGCGTCGCAGGGCACCCAGCAGTGCTCATTTGAAGGTCTTGCGATCGATATTGTATCGCGATGCAACTGTGCAGCATGGCGACCTTCGAGAGTCCGTGCAGTGGCACAATTCGCAGAAGAAACTTCTGGATCGGGCTAAGCAGGCATTTGTGCCTAAAGAGCCAAAACTTTCACAGGCTTTGCTGTATGCGCAGGCAGGAATCGCATACGTTCGCTCATCTTGCACGCAGGATTCGAGTGCTGTGCTGTCCATCGAAGATCGGTTTTACACCCCCCTGATTCTCCGCCCTTCGGCCATTCATCAGCCCTCACATGCTCCTTGCACAATTGCGACCATGGGCAAGCATGATATTTTGGTTACCAAGCTAGACAACTTTGGAAGCGCAGAGGCCCCTCAGGTCTCAGCCCTACCAGATGGCCCTGGAGGAGAGGTCCTCAATCTGTGCGAGCATGTCAACAGACTGGGTCTAGATGCTTTCCTTGCCAAAGTGCAACTGTGGCGCAGGCCAGGGAATGTGCAGCTAGCGTTGCCAGGCATTGAAGTTGAAGGTGTGTCCCCGGCTGACATTTGTCAGCTGCTTCAGCGCATGGTTGAAAGCAATGCTTTGGCAGGGTGCAACTTCGGTGTCGTGCCAGTCCGAGGTAGCAGTGAAGAGTTGGCTTTGCAGGCCTTGGTTGAGGAAGGTTTTGCAGAGGAGACTGGCTTCGGGGCGCGTTTAACAGCCGATGGTGTTGCGAGCTTGCGCTTTCGACACAGCCTTGATTCCCCACAGCCTTTAAACCAAGCCCGGTCGTTGCCTCTGTTGGAGCTAGATGTGATGGAGCTTTTGGCAATCATGAAATCTCAGGGATGGGAATGGTCTTTGCTTCCTTCGAAGGCAGAGAAGCGCCGTGAGCTAAAGTACTCTTTGGGAGGCCCTTTACAGTGGTACACGGCTGGAGTGTCTGTCAACAAATCGTATTTGCTTTGCCTGCTAACTGCTGAGAACTTGAAAGAACAGCATGACATTCAGTCCATTCCTCATGCGCTTCCTGCAGAAGCCTATGAATCCATTCTGACGGGTATGCAGCCACAGGCAGCATTGCAGGCATTGCTAGATCGGCCTCGCAAGGGCCGGAAGCGAGCTTCTCTGACTTTGGAAGCAGACGAGGCCGAGAATGTTGAGTCTGATGCAAGGCACCGAGCTAGGAGAAGGCTTGCAATCGCGCCCGCAGAAGTTGTAGGAGAGCAGAGGGATGACGGGGGTGGGGTCGGTGCGGTTTCTTTTGAGGTTGAAGCGGTTGAGGGCGACATAGGGGGGCAGGATGTTGATGCTGACGACGGTGTCGATGACGACGAGCTTATCGCAGAACTCGAAGCCTTGATTGATGCAGAGGTCGTAGCAGACCGAGACAGTGACCGTGCGGAAGCCAGTGCACCTGCATTTGTTCCTTCAGCGAGCTCAGCCGGACATCTTTCTGCTGAGCCTGCTGCAGACACCGGCATTCTTGCTGAGCCTCCTGAGCCTCCTAGGGATGAAGTAGTGGCACTTCCAGGCCCAGATGCAGCAGCAGACCAGGCCATTCCCCCAGCACGAAGAGACAAGAAATCATCAGCCCGTCCCCCCCCAAAACCGCGATTGGCACCCTGGGGCCCTTTCACCTTGCATAGGAAAAGTGCTGAGTCATCTCCACCATTTGGGGGAGTCCAAATCGTTTGCCCTTTCCACTGCTTGAATGATAGGAGTGGCTGCAAAAAGTTTTTGAGCTTGTCTGGTCCACATGAATCAGATGAAGAGAACGTGCTAAATCGCCTACGTCATTGGGCTAATCAAGCCCAACGTTTTGACCGCCAGCGGAAGCACATCCGGATGTCTGTTCGAGAAGTAGACACCCCAGCTGCAGCTGTTGTTGCACAGCAGAAGCTTGAGCATGGACCTACTGAAGCGATCCGCAATGATGTGCAGCTTGATGCAGAGGCTGCTTCCTCTTCTGCAGCACCCAAGGCTGCAGCCGCAGGTAGGCCCAAGGCTCGTGCCGCAGGAGCCAAAGCAGCAGGCTCAGCAAAACAAAAGGCGCAGGCAAAGGCGAAGCCTCCGGGTGCTGACGTGGAATCTCCAGCAGACGAAGCCGCCAGTGACCCCGAGTCCGGTTCCGACGATTCGGATGCGAGAGCGGCAGGTTCCCAGTCTTCATCATCTTCATCCTCATCGAGCTCTTCTTCCAGCAGCTGAACAGGCCCCCGCAGTATATGCTAATGTCTGTGGCAGCTGGCCGTTGCTCTATGTTTGTGGGATGCAGTCTGCAGTCTAGTGGCACCAAGTTGATGTCCTCTGTCCTGTCCTGTCCTGTCCTTGGCAGGCCTTTGGGAGCAGTTTGCGGCCACGTCGTGGCTGCATCTTTGTCGTGGAGGCACCTTTGTTTGCACGTGAAAGATGAGCCCCCGCCCCTTGTTTGGTGTGTACGGCCCCCTAAATCCTCCACTGCGGAGGGACAGAGAGAGGGAGAGAGATCGAGAGAGAGAAAGAGCATTGCATTTGACTGCTGCACGACTGACGCACACATGCGTGAAGTGTCTTATAGGGCCTCTGTTCGAGTGTGTGCTATGGTATACCGCACTACAAATCTCGGTGCACGGGCGGACAGGCGGCGGTGGACTTTGTCGTCGAGATGGACCAGTGTGGTGTTTCCAAGGACAGTGCGCACTGCTTTTGTTGGGCAGTTTCTGGCCAAGTCTGAAGTGTTAAGGCATCAAGGAAGCTGCATCTCTCAGCGACATGTTGAATGACTCGAGTGGGTTTTCCCAGGTATGTGCAACTGAATATTCAATCGACAGTGCGTGGCAGGACTCTGGCAGTGGAGATGGTGTTTCTTGGTCCACTCGGCCAGATGCCCAGCTCTCGGGAGCGTGAACAGCTCGACGCGGCAGTGTGTGCTCAGCACAGCAGCAAACATACTGGGAGAGATGGCCAGGTTGAGCTTCTCCTCGTGATGGCGGTGATTCGGCCCAAGGGACTGCCTGGCATGTCACATTGGAGGCAGTTGCGTGTTTTAGCTCCGGTCAAAGTGTTTTTGGCTGTTGGGGCTGCTCTTGTGTCTTTCTGAAGCAGGAGGTCCATTCTTCTGTCGGAGTCCTATAGAAAAGCGTGCTGGGAGGGGGTGTGGAGGAGTGCGCGACGGTGCGCGACGCTTGCGCGACGCTTGCGCGACGCTTGCGCGAACTGCCCCCGGTTGTTTGGTTGTGGCCGTATCTGGTGTGCGCGACCGATTGGGGCCCCAGAATGGTAGGTGCGCGACTCCATTTCTGACATTTTTGGGCTCCCCTGGGCCAGGATCCATGCGCGCGACACTGCGCGACGCTTGCGCGACACTTGCGCGACGGTTGCCTTGAGCCAAGCCCAGGATGCCCCTTTAGCGTGCCTTTTGGGATTTTTGGGACTTTGTGTTGAGTGTTGTGCCAGTCTGACCAGTTTTGCGTGTTTGCAGCAGATTGAAACTGGAGTTAGCCCGTTGCGAGAGAAAGTGCTCCGTCGGGCTCCGTCTCGGCCCGAACGGTCCAGTCTAGAGCAGAACACAAAGGTTTGGCCCCGCTGCCTCGGACTTTTTCCATGAAGGGTGCATGTTCACGTGTCTGAGCAGGAGCTGTGCTTTTTGCAGTTTCGGAGAATCATCAAAGCCCCAAAAGCATTCCCAAGCAGGCCCAGCAACATGGATCATGGGTCCAGTCATGCCTTGCAGTAGTAGTTATTTTTGCGTGACATGTTGTAGACTGTCGTAGACCGCTGCAGAGCCATGTCTTCGCACGCAAAGCAAGTCGAGTCTGCAGGGCAGGTTCTGAAGAAAGCACGTGTGGAGAGGCTCAGCACACAGGAGTTTGGTGCCGACCTCGCGGGAGGAGTGGCAGATCTTCTTCAGTGGCCTGAGCAGATCGCAGACATTGAAAGTATATGGGTAGCCAGAACCGGTTTGCAGTCGCAGCTTCGTGAGAATCTGAACCGAAGGATATGGCTCACGTCAGCCTACTCCGGCATGTGCACTTTCGAGCACGTACTTGCTCGGCTTGCAGAAAGCGTCTTGCCCCAGTCGGATTGGCAGAGACTCAACTCAGGCCCAGAGCCTCAGGCAAGCCGTTGCGGTCCAATTGTTCATTGGTCGGGATTTGAGACGAGCCCGGCTTGCAGGGAGCTCATTTTGAGCTCCGAGAAGTTTCGGCCGATGCATTTGTTTGGCGACATATGTGATCAGTGTGAACCATGTGTTGTGGCAAAGATGAAGTTTGTGGTCAGCACGTTGAGGCAGCGAGCCAAAACCATGCGCGAGGAAGCGACAGAAACGCTGGCTGAGAAGCGCAGGCTCGCAGCCGGCATCGAACAGCTAAGCGCTCGCTGTATGTCAAAGTTGATCCAGATCGCTAAGGCAGCCTGCAGAGAAGGGCAGATGAGGGAGACAGGGTATTGTTGGGCATGCAAGAAAGAGTGCCCCTACCTTCCACCCAGAGCACCCGCCGACGTACACTGTGAGCTGGGTGGCAACACATGTGTTGCCTTTTCCCCTCAAGGGAACCGAGAAAAATGGTTGCACGACTCTGCTGTGCCAGCAGCTCTGTGGCTGGCAAGGGCCGAGCACTCTGGCGTGGATTGGATGCTGCAGGAGTGCAGCCATTGCTTTAACAGCTTGGAGTGCTTCGAGACCGTTTTCAAGCCATGTGCTGGGTGGCAAACTAGCTGTGTGCAGCTTTGCCCAACTTCCGTGGGAGTTCCTATGCGGCGTCCTCGCAACATCACATGGACAATCAACACGGGCAGGTTCTCGCTACTGCAGGCCTTTACAGCTGACTCTTTCGGGGCTGTGGCTGGCAGCATGACCGAGACCTCCGGGCATGATTTCTTTTGTGCTCCCGAGAAAGATGTTCTGTGCGCTTTGGAAGCTCAGGCTCGCGCTTACAGCGTCACGCTTGCAGCTGGTGAGGCTGACGCAGGATTCAAGGTTTTGCCGGAGGGTGCGAGGGCACGGTTGCTCATGTATGAGGAGGAGATGAGAAAGCAAAACTGGGGGTCTGAGAGCTTGCTTCCGGTGTTGGATCTTTCCCAGAATGTGAGTGTGCGGAAAACCATGTCAGCGACAGTCCCGTCAATCCTTCGAGGTTCCAGGATCTGGTCTTGCCAATTGCGTCGCGAGATGCTCTTGCGTGAGTTGTTCCTCGCGTTTGGGTGGCCAGTGCCTGAGATGAGCAGTGCAGGGCATCAATTCCCATTCCCGGATGAAGTTCTGCAGAAGCTGGGAGATCGGGCCATGAAAGCCATGCTCGGCAACAGCGTGCACTGCCGGCTGTTTGGGCTCGTGTTTGCATACGTACTGATGACCACAAAGATGCACGCTGCGGGACCAACCCCAACGACAGTCGACGACAACAAGGAGACATGATGTCAGTGGATCATCACAGTCAGAAGCGCTGTGCGTGATGTTCGGCCGAAAGGCAGCAGCGACAGACAGCTTGCAATTTTGATTCCGACAGCACTGAAAGGAACTTGCGCAAAAGTGCAGGTGCATGCAGTAGCCAGGTCCCATTGGCGGTCCCATGCAGTCTTGAGGTGGGTTGTGCATGAGTGACCAAACATTGGGTTCTGATGAGCTGAGAATGCGATGCGGCTGTTCGGGCAGTTGCGGGGAAAGCAGGGCGATGTTGGGGCGAGCAGTTGCTTTCTTGTTTATGTGTGCGTGTGTGAGTGCACGTATACTTCTGCACTGTTTTGCTGCAAAAAGAGAGTTGCATCGTTTGCTTGGAGATCTTTCTCGTGGAAGGCCAAAGTCCTTGCCCGTGAGCCCTCCTGCGGAGTGCCTTAGGTGATCGCAGGCATGGCTGAGGATGCAGCGTCCCAACTCCTCAAAGACAGCCTTGATGATGACTGGGACAGGCATCAGGGTGAGGAGGACGACGATGATCCTCATACGCCGCCCAGGAAGAAGGGTCGCGGAGCGTGTCCAAACAGTTCCGAAAAGGATAAGGGTCCAGGTTTGCACGGCAAACTTGGCCGTGGCCATGCAAAAGCCAAGGCCAAGCCGCTGCCCAAAAAGGCGGTGAGGCGCAGTCTGGTGAAGAAGTGCAGGGGCTGCAAGGCCAAGCTGGAGCCTGGCGAAGCAGCCAGTAATTGGCCGGGGTGCGTCAGGTGTAAACGTGCACTAGATAACATCGCCAAGCAAGCTTCCCGCCAGGGGGAAAAGGCCAGGCTCTTCGTCCAGGAGGCCCGCGCCGACGATGAGAAGTTGCAGGCCATGCTCGCGAGTTATCATGAGCTCTGCCCTGAGGCCACCGAAGACGGAGGTCCAATGCTTGGCCGCAAGCGGGGGCAGTGGTCTTTGGTGAAGTACCAAGAGCGTGTCACGGCGGCTTCGGGCATCATCAAGGATGCTTTGGGCGAGATGATGTGGGAGAAGCTCTGGATTGAGCACGCGCAGACCGCTCGTGGGGGCAAGCTTCGGGAGGAAGAGGCTGCCAAGCAGTGGCTTGATTGGATGGATGCCATCAAGAGAAGGGACAAAACCGTCCGCTACGACCACGGTGGCCCGGATGGAAAGCCACGGGTGTGGGTCAAGACACAGGACTTGATCATCGAGCGCAGCAGTTACATGAAGTCCAAGGAAATCGTCTGCGAAGGTGATACCAAGAAGAAGGCCACGAACGACGACGTTGACCGTCTCAGGCCAGAGCTGCTCAGGAATCATAGCCAGGGTATGGATTTTGAGGAGGTTGCTGTGGCCATGTCTCGCAATGACAACACCTTTGCAGGGGCCTCCGGTTTCATTCTTGACGTGCTCGACCTGCTGCCCGATGGCATGGACGAGGACGAGACGGAGAATGAGGGTGATCAGAGCACGGACAAGGCTGTCGACAAGTCCAAGTCGCCGGAGGAGAAGGAGAAGGTGTGGGTCGAGAGAGACAAGGCGGTAAGTTCCAGTGTGCGTGCCAAGACGGCTGAGCTGGATCAGTTTGAAGCCAAGGCCTTGGAGCAGCTTTCGAAGCAGCTGCAAAGTTCCAAGGAGCTTGTCGACGACTTGGCCGAGTCTGAAAGGAAGCATTTCGAAGGCGAGATGCTGATGCTGAAGACCCGGCTTGAGGGCATCAGGCTGTGCTTTCAGGATAAGGACCCGCATGCCATCAAGAACTACATCGCCAGGTTCAGCGAGAACCTGGAGCAGGGTGATGGGTCTTTGGCATCAGCGCCGGTGAAGCTTGGCTCATGCCCTCCATGTGAGCTTTATGCCAGGCTGCAGCCTGTCACAGAACTCAAGGCCGCGGTGGAGAAGTACCACAAGTGCACGCAGAAGCAGCACATCAAGGAGACATCACTCATAGCTGCTCATAGCTTACGTATACTCGAACGGCGGGCCAACGGAGAGAGAGACGCCCAAGGTCCATGTCCTGCAACCAGGCTCGCATAGGGGTGAACCTTCCCGGTCCTGAACGTACATTCCTTATGGGGAAGGGTCCCAGGAAGAGGGTGCCAAAAAATCATGCGCGCGCCCCCCCCCCCCACCCCCCCCCTTCTCTTGGCATGTACCAAATGCGGAGGGACAGAGACAGAGAGACAGAGAGGGAGAGAGAGTGTTAGAGAGTTTTGTCGCGGTTGTTATTATGTTATTGCTTCTTTTGCTGCCGCTGCTGCTGTGGAGCCGGTGATACTGATAGAGCTCTCCCTGGAGGACGTGACGAACGAGATCAATGACATCAAGGCTCCGCTTCAGCAGCTGTTGCAGGCTGCGACAAAGGCCGAACGCTCCATCAAAGCGGCCAAAGATCAGCTGAAGAAAAAGCTGCTGCAGCAAGCCGCCGCTCAGACGAAGAAGGGCAAGGACAGTGCAGATGCTGGTCGCTTGGCGATCTTTGATCAGGGAGTGGCGGCAGCAACGCAGGTGCAACGCTTGTCGATGGATGAGGTGTCCAAGAAGACTGACATGTCATTTGACGTGCCGTTTGTTGTTCAGGCCAACGATTGGGTGGCCAAAGCAGTGGCATCAATCAAGAGCCAGCTCGATGGCTTCGCTGCAAGCTTTGACATTGCCCGCACGCAGAGGAGTGCGCTGCGTGCCTCCAAGGTGGTGGAGGACGATGCGACCACGCAGGCATGGAACCTGCAAGGCCAGGTGTTCGATCTTCTCAAGGAGACCAAAGCCTTGGTGTCGGGTGATTCGGCAGGTGTTTCATTGAAGAAGCAGTTGGTCCAGTCCATGTTTGGCATTGATGTGAACTACGACAAAGTGACCTGCGAGTCATGCCACCTGGCCGGCGTTCGCTTGACATTCAAAGGCACGAGGTCTGTGATTGCAACTTCGTCGTTGCAGCTTCAGCGCTTCATGGAACGCAAAGGTGTGCCACAGCCCATCCCGGTACCTCGCCAGGCAGCGTTCTTCCGGAGCATGAACCCGGACATGATTCAGGAGTATGTGAAGGAATGCTCTTTGTGGGCGGTGACTTTGGGTGCCGGGGATCTCTTGTATCTGCCGTTCGGTGCTATCATCGGGGAAAAGGTGACAGAGCTTACCCAAGGCTTGAGGCTCCCTTTGCTGACCACTTCGGCATCCACCCCGAATCTTGAGCAGTGTCTGCAAGCGAAGAAGGAGGAGCTCGAGAAAGTGATTGCAAACAGCAATGACGAGGTAAAGACCAAGGCTCAGGCAGAGTTAGACGTGGTTGTCGATTTGCAGAAGGCCTGCCTCCGCGTCGGGCCTCCGTGACAGTAGAGCTTTTGTGATTGTGTGAGCATCAAGATTGGCGTGGGGCCAATCGTTTTCCAGCGTTATTGATTGCTCTCACGTCATGCAGTCTGTCCAGCATTTCTCGCAGCCGCGCGTTGCTTCCTGAGACCTTGCACCTCTTGAAAACCGTGCAGTTTCGTGACGTATACATGTTGGTTCACTGTAGGGCCTCACATGTTACCTTGTTGCTTGCAGGCCCTGTGAAAGACCCAAGGTCCAGGCCTTAGGAGAGCATGAGGTCCGAGGGCGATGCGTTCTGCATTATTTCCTAGTAAACGCTGGTTTTCAAAGCTCCGAACCCGTTAAATCCCAAATCTCACCAATCCTATGCGACATGTAGTCCTAAAGGTCCTAAAGGCTCATAACAAAACTCCAAACTCCGATTTACCCCACTCCTGTCTCTGAAGCCTGAAACACACAAACGTATGCCAGGTGAGATTGGCTCCGATGCTGAGTTGCTGTGGTGATGTGCCACCGAAGCTGAGTTGCTGTGGCGATGCGCCGCTAAACCCACAACCCTCAACATTTATTCAGCCCTAACCCTAAACATTTAAAGCCTTGAAACTTACCCAGCAGATCGGGTAAATCAGCTCAGATCGGTGTGCTACGATTGCAGCTGACTCACCGTGTCAGCAGGAAAATCTTTTGCATCACGGTTGGGGTATTGGAGGGCTTATGGTTTAGGCTTGGGCTGTAGTGTTAAAGATTTCGTCTATGCGACTTGGGGTTCGGCTTCGCTGAAAGACATTCGTGAAGTGTGCAACAACATGCCGAGTCTGAGGTTTGGCTTTAGGGATTCGGCGGGGGCGGTGTTGAGATTTAGGGTTTCTAGGGCTTCCGAGGTGTAGCACGAGCTGCTGCTGCAGCTGCAGCTGCCATTGCTTTAAGCTTGCAACCCTAAGCCCTAAACCCCAAACCCTTTAAACCCTAAGCCCTGAACC
>CAJNDV010001508.1:3399-14609 GCA_905221635.1 Symbiodinium sp. CCMP2456
CCAAAATCCTATTCTAATTAGTAAGGCCCCAACCCGACTCCCTGCAATGAAGTCCGTACGAGGCCCATGGATTCTCCATGAGCCCAAGAGAACCTACTTGGAGGATCATGGGACTTAGTAACTAGGCTTATGAATAAGGTAACTGTAGTTATAACCCTAATTAGGGTACTTATAACCTTACGTACTAAGTCCCATGATCCGCCAAATAGACAGGATCTCGCGAAGCCTAAACCCTGATCCCTAAATCCGTAGGGCCTGAACTCTGCACCACTGAACCCTAACCCCTAAACCCTACAAGCCCTATAAGCCCTAAACCTATTGGCCCTATAACCCCTAAACCCTCCAATCCCTATATCATGCCTATATCCCCTAAACCCTATAAACCCTAAGCCCTATAAGCCCTAACCCCTAAACCCCATAAGCCCTATAACCCCTAAACCCTATAAGCCCTAAACCCTATAGGCCCTAACCCCTAAACCCCGTAAGCCCTATAACCCCTAAACCCTATAAACCCTAAGCCCTATAGGCCCTATAACCAAAACCCTATAACCCTATAATCCCTAAACTCATATAAGCCCTATAGGCCCAATATCGGATACTAATCCCTAAACCCTAAACAGTAAACCCTAAACCCTAAACCCTAAACCCTAAACAGTAAACCCTAAACCCTAAACCCTAAACCAAACGGACCCCTAAAACACCATGGAGTCTCGGAGCTCCCTTTCCTTACAGAACCGTTATAACATAGCGGCCTCAAGAATCAACAATCGAAGGGTTTAGGGTTTAGGGTTTAGGGTTTAGGGTTTAGGGTTTAGGTTCCTATAAGGGGTTACTACAAGGGTTATACTATAAGGGTTTAGGGTTTAGGGGCCTTGATAATTGGAATCGGGTTTTGGGGGTTCCTTAGTATCATTGCAGTATAGTATGTTCCCCCAAACCTATTCTAATTTTCATGGCCCCGATGTTACACCCCTTTTTCAGCCCGGCAGGTGGCGGTAACTTCGCTCTTCCCTGGACCATGCTCACGGTGCAGCAGCTGGAGGCCGGCGTGAGCAGACTGGGCCCTTTTCAGCCCGAAGGTCGGGTGAGGCGGCATGTGATGGCACTGTTTTGGGTTTAGGGTTTTAGGGTTTAGGGTTCAGGGTTTAGGGGGACAGTCAAGACCCAGTAATGCTTAAACCCTAGGCAGCAGAGGTCGCGCACAGCGGGCTAAAGTGACTCAAGGCTACTTCGCCAGGCAAAGCTGCACGAATTCCAAGCCGCACATCCCTGAACTCCACCCGAAATCCCAATGACAGTCAGACGGCCAGCTGCCCGCGAGTCTGGGGTTCTCTAGTGCTGAACAGCATGTCCTTACGCCCCAATTCAATTTGAATTTGGGGGTCCAGGTACTAAGGTCTGAATAAGTAGTCAGAATACCCCTTTTGCCTTCCATACCTTTTACCTTCCATACCTAATTCTAGTTTACAACACCCAAAACCCTAAACCATAAACCCCTAAACCCAAAACCCTAAACCCCTAACCCCTAAACCCTAAACTCTAAACCCTAAACATTAATCAGGCCTCTCCCTTCCTTGCACCCTCGGCCTCCTAGCATGGGAAGCCCTGGTCTCATCGGGGAGGCGTTCTTGGTCCTTCAGCCCTTACTCGCCTGGAAGGTCGGCCCGTGCTTGCGTAGAGCTGTGGTGCTCTTGCTGTTGTTTTCATTGTGGTTAGAAACGAGCATGGCTATGTTATCACCACTATATATATATATATATATACTCTTATATATATATATATACATATATATATATATATATATATATATATATACGAAAGGATTACTGTTGCAATTGCAATCCTATTTGCATTACCACTGCGGTTGTCACCAGTGTTACTGTTTCTATCACTTTCACGGTTGCTAGTGGTAGTGTGTTAATGTCATTATGTTTAACACTACCTTAACTGTAGTTGTGATGACGGAGCTGATGCATTGTAGCACTCGGAGACATTTCGGCGTTGTCAAGTCTGGAAAACACCAAAGCTCATAAACCCAAAGCCCTCAATCCCCAGAGCATGCAATCCTGACGCTCTTGTTCC
Organism: Symbiodinium sp. CCMP2456; assembly: GCA_905221635.1. Classification (NCBI taxonomy): domain Eukaryota; class Dinophyceae; order Suessiales; family Symbiodiniaceae; genus Symbiodinium; species Symbiodinium sp. CCMP2456. The sequence goes on from CAJNDV010001508.1 coordinate 5,482, forward strand.
TAAAGCCTTAAAGTTTAAACCCTTAGCCCCGAAGCCCTAAACCCTAAAACTTCAGATCCCAAGCCGAAAATTTCAAGAGTCAAAACCCGAACACCCAAAGCGTTTAAAACCCGAACGCATGAAGCATAAAGCTCAAGACAGTCAATGGGAAGGATCCCAGTGGCAACTGCGGGTGGCCAGGTGCTAGAACGAGGCCCTGGTATAGGGACCCTAAACCCCTAAACCCGGAACCCCCTAAACCCCTAAACCCTAGACCCGGAACCCCTAAACCCCTAAACCCCTAAACCCTAAACCCTAAACCCGGAACCCCCTAAAGCCTAAACCCTAAACCCTTAAACCCTTAAACCCTGAACCCCAAAACCCTAAACCCCCTAGACCCCTAAACCCCCAACCCTGAACCCCTAAACCCCTGAACCCTAAAACCCTAAACCTTGAAACCCCAAAACCCTAAACCCTGAACCCCTAAACCCAAAGCTCTGGACCCGTAAACCCCTAAACCCTATACCTGGAGTTCCAGGGTCTTAGGGTAAGTTTGGGGGTTTTGAGATTTTAGGGGTTTTGGGGTTCAGGGTTTAGGGTTTAGGGGTTTAGGGTTTAGGGTTTAGGGGTTTAGGGGTTTTGGGGTTTAGGGTTTAGGGGTTTAGGGGTTTAGGGTTTAGGCTTCTGGGGTTCTAGGGTTGTGGGACCGAGGGTTTGGGTTTAAAAGCTTCAGGGCTTTGGGTGCGGGATTCGAGTACTCTTTTGATTATCCAGGCTTATAGTGATGGTCATGAACAGAACTCCGGGGTCCGTGTGTCGTACTTCTTAATTACTCTGGCTAAGCTGTTTGTCCAATCTTCGAAAGCCGACTTTGCGCCCTAAACCCTAAATCCTAAACCCTAAACCCTAAACCCTAATCATCGTCATTTGCGCGTTTGGGGATGGAGACGGCGTCGGAACCCTTCGCCGTGTGTGAGCCGCAGCGCCCCCAGCTACTCGAGGGAGTCGAGCCCCACGCTGGTGTCAGCAGCTATCTGTTTATAATATAAGGTCTACCATGATTGCTGTTCTTGGAGGATCATGGGACTTAGTAAGTAAGGTTATAAGTACCCTAGTTATAGGGTTATAGTTATAGTTACCTTAATTCTAACCCTAGTTACTAAGTCCCATGATCCTCCAAGTTGTTCTTAGTCCTCAGAATGCCACATCTACTGAGATGGTTCAGATGACCTCGTGGCTGATTCCTGTAAAGTGTTGCTGGCCTCGGAGCTAGAAAGATGCCTCCGACGCTGAACCACTCTAAACCCCAAAGCCCCACCCCCCTCTATGCCTGAACCTGAAAGCCTAAATAAATTTTTGAGGCGTAGCACCAGCAGCTCTAGTTCGGCACCACTCACCACCGGTGAAGGTCGCGATGAGGACTGCGGCTGTTAAGGCTCTCTAAGATCGGGACTTGAATATTACCCAGATTATTCCCTAGAGTTTTCCATGATGGTGAAAATATAAAACCCTAAACCCTAAACCCTAAACCCTAAACCCTAAACCCTAAACCCTAAACCCTAAACCAGACTCGGCGGAGTCTTCCTTGGGTTAGCATGATGTTCTCGGATCCTTTTTGGTGGAGATGTTCATGGTTAACAGGCCCTGGCTGGACTCGAAAACCCTCGTGTAGGATACTGACGACAATCATATGAATGTCAACATTGACATCAATAGTCATCTGAGAACAGTACAGGTCGCAGTTTCTAGCGTTCACGTCATTTTAGGGTTTAGGGTTTAGGGTTCAGGGCTTCTATAGCTGTAGCAACCTTGATTCCAACCCTTCGGTGGAGGCTGGTCCTAAACCTCACACCAGCAAACCGTAACCCAAGGCGCACGTACCACTCCAGTGAAGCCCGGAAGCCCTCTAAAGGATCTAAGAGAGATTAGCCTGAATAATTCCGTAGGCCTCTCTAGGTCTATTTATGCAGCCATCCTATAACGGGACACATACACAACCCTAAACCCTAAACCCTAAACCCTAAACCCTAAACCCTAACACCCCCCCCACCAAGGCCCTTTCAACCCTTGGCTTCAGACCTAAACCCTAAACAATAAAGAACCTTAAAACCCTAAACCCTAAAACCCTAGACCTTGAACCCTAAACCCTAAACCCTAAACCCTAAAACCCTAAAACCCTAAAACCCTAAATCCTAAACCCTAAACCCTAGACCTTAAAACCTAAAGCTCTAAACCCTAGGCCTTAAAACCTGAACCCCTGAACCCTAAACCCTAGACCCTAAACCCTAAACCCTAGACCTGAAAACCTAAACCCCTGAAACCCTTAAAACCTCTGGCCAGTTCGGCTGCAGACCTCCTTGAAGCGAGCCGCCATCCGAACCCTTGGGCTCTTAGTACAAGGGCCCTTGGGGTCGTTTAGGGTTTAGGGTACTCAGTGTACCTTATGAGGGGGTTTAGGGTTTAGGGTTTAGGTTTTAGGTTTTAGGGTTTAGGGTTTAGGGTTTAGGGTTTAGGGTTTAGGGTTCAGGGTTTAGGGTCTTGGGTTGCCCGGATGGAGCCTTGTTACAAGGGCTTGGGGCTTTGGACGGTTGCACCATCGTGTAAAACTCGAAAACCGCGCCTGGTAAAACCTGGCATTTCGCACCTTTGCAATTTGAAAGCAAACTTCAAAATCCCTAAACCCGAAAACGCTAAACCCTAAATCCCAAATCCCTAAACCCCAGACCCTAAACCCACAAACCCTAAGACCTGAACCCCAAAACCGAAGTTGCCTGAGTAGATCGAAGCTGCAAGCCATGGCCGTTACGGAAACGACTCCTTTGGTTCAGGCAGCCTGGATGTTTTTGGGTTCTCTATAGTCTAGGACATTTTCAGGTGGGTAGTTACCGCTATAGGAGCCTTATAGAAGGTCTATATACCTTATAGAAGCCCTATATACCCTAAGCTCCCCACCTGTAGTTTCCTCTAGGTAGTCTTTGACGGTTGCTTTCTGGTGTGGTTTAGGGTTTTAGGGTTTAGGGTTTAGGGTTTTAGGGTTTAGGGTTTAGGGTTTAGGGTTGTCTACAGTGGAAGCCCAAAAGTTGGAAAGCCAGTAGCAATAGCCTCAATCCTGAAGAGTAGTGTACAGGGAGTCCGAGCACTAATTGTCCTTAAGCCGGTTTTCAATTTTTTGGGGGCTTGCTATAAATTGAGAGGCTGCTGTTCTGTAAAATGTAAAGGGTGTTAGACTTGTTTGTTAAGGGCTTTAAGTTTCTATTTGCGGTTGTTTTCAAAGGAGCTTAACAATATACGCCTCCAACAATAAGGGGTTGTGCTAGAGGGTTTTACAACGACTTTATAACGGTTCTACAATGGTTGCAGAAGGTTTCAGTTTCAGGTTTGTAGGGCCTCGGCATTTTGGGTTTGGGTTTTGAGGTCTGGGGATTTCTTCGTGGGGTGTAGCAGGTGGGATTTCGAGGTGTAGGGTGTCAGGCTTTAGGGTGATCTTGAGGCCCGGAAAGAAAGTGGATCAATGCCGGACGTTGAGGGGTTGGGATTCTGGGAGGCTTTCGCGATTGGGGTAGGAGTGGGTAAGCCCCAAGCTGTCTAAACCCACAAGACTCACCCCTCCATCCTGTGAAACCCTATTGAAACCCCACAAAGCCCATAAAATCTCTTTACAAGCCCGTATCCCCAAGTCTTAAACCCCCAACCCTACATCCCATAAAGCCCTTCAGGACCCTGTCAAGCATCGTCAGGCCCTGTCAAAGCTTCGTCAATCTTGCGAATCGTTTTGGCCGCTTTTGGTATGGATTCCCACTACACCCTACAACGTAAACCGTTCCAAACATTTCAAAACATAAAAGGAACCCCAAAATGCAGTATTAGTAATTTTTAGGGCCTTAGATTAGATCCTGCCGTGGACCTAAAAACCTTTAAAAATCCGGTCGCAGACACTGCGTGTGAACACTCCCGTGCGAACACGATCAGAAATCCGTGAAGCATAAGCTCTAATATAGGGGCATTACTAATTACAAAAGGGTTTTGGAGCCCATTACACTATACTTCTAATAAGGAGCCCCCAAACTAGTATAGGTAATTAGTAATGCACCTATATTACAAGCTTTCAGGCAATGGATTCTGACGTTTCGAAAGCCCCTGCGTGGGGAGCAGTGGCGCTGCTGTGCCTCTTCTATGCCACAGGAGGACTGGGCAAGATTAGGGCTTCGGGTTTAGGGTTTGGGGTTTAGGGTTTAGGGGTTTAAGGTTTAGGGTTTAGGGTTTAGGGTTTAGGGGCTTAGAGTTTAGGGGTAAGAGTAAGAATTCAAGACTGTCTGGTGCTTAGTAGGGAATGGAGGAATGGGTTATAGGGACTACTATAAGGGACCTTAAGGGACTATCATAGGGATCCATTCCCCCATTCCCTAGACAGAAGACATGTGGCTCAGTGCAGATAGGGGATAAGAAAATTCAAAGCCGCCATGATATACATCCCAGTAGCCCTGTTCATGCGAGAACGAGTAATGGTAGTAAGTATGATATACACCGAAACCCTATTCCGATTAATAAGGCCCCAACATTACTAGTTTGCAGATGAACACGGTCTTTTACTTCCAGGGCTTTGGAAGGGTTCAAGCTTTGGAGGGTCCGGGCCCGCAGTTTCCAGTTTAGATCACGAGAGTTCAAGAGATTTTGGGTAGGGCTTAGGATTTAGGCTTTAGGGTTTAAGGCTTCGGGACCTAGAATGACTAGTATGGTTTCCTTATGATGGTAACTTAATTGATATGAAGCAGGCAGACTCTGAGAGCAAGGGCAGAAGGGCATCAGGGCTTAGGGGGGCGGGTTTAGGCTTTAGGCTTTAGGCTTGAGGGTCGTTTAGCAGTTTAGCATTTCAGGGTTTGGGGTTTAGGCTTTAGGCTTTAGGGTTTAGGCCTTAGGGTGGTTTAGCATTTCAGGGAGTTGGTGTTTAGGGCTTTTTTGTTTAGGGATGCGGTGCTGATGCTGGTCAGGCTTCGGGGTTTCAGCGTTCGGATTCTGGCAGAGACTCACCCCCTAAGCCCTAAACCCCTGTAGGGTAAGAGAGGCTTCTCCGAAAAGATGAAAGATCTAACGTAGGGGCCTAAATGATTACCTAAACTATTTTTTTTTGGGGGGGTCCTTACTATAATTATAGTATAATATATCCCAAACCCTACTCTAATCATTAAGACCCCTTAACCTTAAACCCTTATAGAAACCCTTATAGACCCTTTTCAGGAACCCTGTAAAGGAATGCTATTCTAACTATTAAGGCTCCGATGTTAACGCCTTCCACCAGCGCCCAGGCCTGGGCCTCATGGAACAAACGGGACCCCTCTCGCTGCGAAGCTCGCTCTAAGCTTGAAGCCACAACCTCTGGACCCCAATGTAAGGGTTTAGGTTTTGGGGTTTGGGGTTTAAGACCCTAATATAGGGGCCTTAATAATTACCCATACTATTGTTTGGGTTCCCTGTTATAGTTTGAGGAAAATGGGCCTCAAAAACATTATTCAAAAGGCCCCTATATTGCCACGTAAACTCCTTGAGACAAAGCCTTGTGGGAGGAGTCTACGCGGTCTTCTCGGTCTTCATCCGAAATCAGGCGGGGCCCCTCGAATAAGCCTGACTACTAGACGCATCCTGAGCCTGTATCAACCCAGAGCCTTAATAAGGCTGTAGCTACGGAAAGTCCAGGTGTCCGAAACTTTGGGCACAAACGTGGACTTCGTCAGCGAGTGTGGCTGGGCCCAAAACCGGTTCTGGGGCTTTGGGTTTAGTCTTGTTTCCATTGCTGCAGGGTTTCTTCCGGGCCACGGTTACTAGCTATTGCGGCTTGAACCTGAGCAGCTGCACAATTCGCTGAATGGGCTTGTTGCATTCGGAATGGCATTTTGAGTAGCAACTATGCCTGAATGGTGTATGGGTTGCTGAGGAAGCATACTACGGATACTGTTCATCGAAGTTCCTTTCCTAGACCCTAATTAAACCCTAAACCCTAACCCTAAGCCCGAAGCGATGCGTTGAGAGTTTCGCCTCAGTGGTGCATAGGTGGTTCCGGCACAGCTTCTGGGCTGGAGCGTAATTACGGTTTGGGTCCGTTGGTTGAATAGGACGGTGAAGAGGTCTGAACCAAAGCCCAAAACACTCGCATCGCAGCCTTAAGACTTGATCAAGGCTGAACCAGGTTGAGGGCTGCGGATTCTAGGAGGTGGTCGCCTAGTCAGGCTTGTGGGAACGCACAGATCTGGCTGTGGCAGAAAGTGCGCTTGCAAGTCTGCCCCTTGATTTCAGCTTCAACAACCAAAATCCTGAAACCCTAAACCCTAAACCCTAAACCCAAAGTCCTCAAACCAGGTCAGTCCCTCTTCTGGCTCGGCTATGTCGCATCGACCGTGATGCTGCTGCCTCTCTTCTGCGGCATAATGAAACTCTCGCTTAACCCAGAGAGCCCAATACCCCTTAGAATCAGGAATGTACCTTAAATAATAGGGGCCTTAATAGTATGATTTACGGTATATTCCTTCATTCCCTTATAGATCCCTTTAAGGAACCCTTAAAGGTAGATTCCTTAATTGAGGGGTGTTGGGCTCTCTGGGAATGCAGCAAACTCGATAACTAGCACCGAGCCCTATGGCTCCTTCGTCCGTACACATTTGCAGCCGAATGGCCCCCATACCCGAATTTCGTTCTAGTTCCTATACAGCTGTCGTAGAGTCGGGTTTAGGGTTTAGGGTTTAGGGGTCGTAGAGCTTCTAACAAGGATCCTCCTCATATTGCCAACGTCTTGGTGGAAGCCCAAATCTTCAGCCACAAGTCCGGGAAGTTTTGGGGTCTCGGGGTTGGCTGGGGACCGTACCCACCGGCTGGACATGTAGAAGCCTGGATCATGAATAAAGACATTCCTTGGTAAGAGCTCCTTCTGAAAGCTATGTATATTATACTCCGAAGACCTATTCTAATTACCAAGGCTCCTGCGTTCGTTTAGGATATGGATGTGAAGCCTGTGGGATGCAAGAGCCAGCTGCATTGGACACGACGCTAGGCTCTATAGACTCTATAGCACTTCCCTCCGCCAAGAAAACTGCGTCCGTAGTCCTGGCAAGAGTTCATATGAATGAATGATGGTCGGTGATTGCAAGATGCCACGCTTTTTCGATCTTTTTCGGCGAATGCCCTTCGTCTTAACCCTACAAGCCGTCTGTTAAGAAAAGGCACAGCCCTATAGCATAATCATAGCCCCAATTACCCTAAACCCTAGACCCTAAACCCTAAACCCTAAACCCTAAACCCTAGACCCTAAACCCTAAACCCTAAACCCTATAGTACCATAGCCTCCTGATTCGAAAGCCCAGCTCTGAACGACCCGAGAGCCGACGAAGAGTTCGTCGTCGCAGTCCATAAGGCAGGCCTCTAATATAGGGGCCTTAATAATTAGAATAGGGTTTAGGGTTTAGGGTTTAGGGTTTAGGGTTTAGGCCTTTGGGTTTAGGGTTTAGGGTTTAGGGTTTTATTAGAATAGGATTTAGGGGTAGGTTATACTATAACGATCAAGAGGCAGAAGGTCCGAAGGGAGGCAAACACCCAGAGCACCAAAAGAAACAAACCGTCAAACCCAACACCTTGCACCCTATAACCCCAAGGCCCGTCTGCATGAGACTGATCATATGGGTGCCTTAATAATTAGAACAGGGTTTTGGGGTGTTCCTGCAATCATTATAGTATAATATACCCCTAAACCCTATTCAAACTATAACGGAACTTATATTTGAGGCCTGCCTTCGACACATATGGGCGAAGCAAGCCCTTCTTCCTAGCGGGCTGGATCGGCTCCTTGTTTGCAGCTTCGAGGGTGTTCGGGTCGGTTTGATAGTTTACCCAGAGAGCCCAACACCCCTTAACTACGGAATATACCTTTAAGGGCTCCTTAAAGGGATCTATAAGGGATCTATAAGGGAATGAAGGAATATAAACCTTAAATCATAGTATTAAGGCCCGTATAATTTAAGGTATATATTCCTTATTCAAGGGGTATTGGGCTCTCTGGGTAAAGCTCGGGGTTGAGGATCCCGGTGCGTGGGCGGAAGCGGGTAAGGCTTAGCTGGGAGGTTGTCCACATTTTGAGCTTTTTTGTAGGGTTTAGGGTTTAGGGTTTAGGGTTTTTGGAGCCCGTCGTCAATGCGCTAGACCAGACATCAGAATCACTGCACTTCTGGCGCCAATGCTGCTACAGCTGCTGCTGACTGCTGCCCCCATGCGTCTTCGATAGGATTGCAACAACACTGCTGCTACCACCACCGCCGCCACGACTACGACGACAACCACCACCTCCGCCGCAGCCGCCACCGCCACCGCCACCCCACATCACCACCACCACCGCCGCCGCCGCCCCCACCACCACCACCACCACCACCACCACCACCACCACCACCACGACCACCACCACCGCCAGCACCACCACCACCACCACCACCGTCACTTGCACCGCCACCGCCACCGCCGCCACCGCCACCGCCACCGCCACCGCCACCGCCACCGCCACCGCCACCGCCACCGCCACCGCACACCACCACCGGTGCACAAGACTGAAAAGATATACCGATGTACCATCACCTACCTTCCTATACCCTCACGGTCACCTTCGTAACCCTCAATTGTGCTCTTCCGAGGTTTCTTCGCAGCCGGCGTGTCCTTCCTCACAACAAAAGCCTGGGTCTACGCGCTTTGCCAGTTCATGCATCTGGGCTGCTTGAGGGATGTCTGGCGAAGGGGACAGCGGAGCTTGTCTGTGGAGGTTTGCGGATTTTGTGTGGTGATCTTCGGGGCCCTAAACCCTAAACCTTATACCCAGAGACCCCAATACCCCTTAATTCAGGGATATACCTTAGATCATAATATTAAGGCCCCTATAACTTAAGGTATATTCCTTATTTAACGGGTATTGGACTCTCTGGGTAAGACCTAAACCCTCAACCATTTCGGGGCTGCAGGGCTGGGAACCTGATTAAGAAACCCTGGCCCTATAACCCCAATATATTAGGGTTCATACTGCTGATGGACAACATTCTGCATGACCAATATAGTATAGTACCATAAATCCCATAGTTTAGGTATATAAGGTCATGCAGGATTTTGTCCATCAACCGTATTGACGA
>CAJNDV010001510.1:0-14605 GCA_905221635.1 Symbiodinium sp. CCMP2456
ATATAGGTCCTTGGGATGCATTGGGTTATAGGACTACCAGGGAACATATTTGCAAATGATTTCGACTCCTATGTTAGACATGAGCCGATATGGCCTCCGAGTTGGCCAACCCTATCCTCGCCCACAACACGGGGTCTGACACGCCAGGCCGAAGACTGCGGTTTGGGGTTTAGGGTTTAGGGTTTAGGGTTTAGGGTTTAGGGTTTAGGGTTTAGGGTGTAGGGTTTAGGGTGCTCCCCGAAGATCGTGACAGTACATGCCGCAGGTCTCGAGAGGCGAAGAAGCCGCTTACTAAGTGTGTGCATTAGCATAAGCTTGACGAACTCAGCTGTCTGGCTGCGGTCCACTGAGTGCGATCCGTGCACATTGCTATGACCTCCTAACGGCTCTTGTTGAAAATCTGGTGAGAAGGCCCAGAAGTAGCGTTCTCCGACCCTGCATGGTGACAACATATATCTACCCACACACCGAACAAAGCGCTCCTGTGGAGCTGTAAGCGAATCAGAACGCCACCCCAAACGAATAACTTTGCAAACCATAAACGGTTTAGGGTTTAGGGTTTACCATGTCTGAGGCTCGTTGTAGCCATGGCTACTGGGATGTCGTCTAATAGGGCGTACTGCTATCAGATCAACACACCAAAGACCCAGTACCAATGGTACGAACTACTATACGGAGAATGAACATAGAACACTTTCAACCTCGTATTCATTTTCACTTACCTGTACGTAAATCTTACTAGTGGCCCCGGCCGAAGCGGTCGGAGGTTCCAATTCGGACTTCCTCTATTCCCCACCTCTTAATCCCCTCCCCAGTGACCCCCACCCTCCAAAAAGGGACATCGGGAGGGGGGGGGGCTCCCTTAAATCTCGAAACCCCTAAATCCCAAACCCCCTACCCCTTAAATTTTAAACCCCCAAACTTCGAGAAACCCCTAGACCCCTAAAGGCTAAACCCTAAACCCCCTCCCCCTTGCTTCCGTTTTTGTGTGGCAGGAAGTTGATGCGCCGCCTCTGCTTGTTTGTACGCAATCTCCTCCCCTTCCCCGGTCCTCGTCCGCTCCGCCAACGGCGCCTTCAAGTCGCGAGCAGTTCGTTGGCCCTCTTTGTTTGCGGCCGGGCCGAGGCGGACGATGCGAAGCGTCATCACAGATACGCTTTAAACACATTTCGTCAGAAATCCTAAATTCTGTCAATGACAATAAGAAATTTGGTCTCCTATCGTATCCCCGTAACAAACATGACAGAACGCGTGCATGGGTTTAATTTATGCATCACAAGGGGAAAGGGTATCTCCATCATGTTTTAGATGCATTTGATCATCCTTTTAAATGCTTGTACACAACAGAAGAAGCTGCTCTTCTCTTATACCATAAGGGGTAAGGACAACTTCTTCGGTGAAAAAAGATAACACAGGCATGTTTGGCTAGCGAGAACACTAGGCAAAGGTGTTGTCTATCTATCCATAAAGCTATGGATAAAGCCAATAAGATTATATTCATCTCGGTCCGCACCTGCTGCTAATGCTTCTATTTCATCCCAGAACTTATAATTCGTTTGCTACTATAGAAATTCCTGATGTAAAAAATGTTTAACTTTTCGCAGGAGCATGCTTCGAAAAGAATCGCCGAACGAACTGGTATCGTCCCCATGCGGGAGTTTTCCAAACTAGGGCGTCTTTAAAAGCTTTCAGGGCGGCATTACAAGATTGAAAAAAAACAGAGGCACCCTAATTTTGGAATCTGCTATGGGCTTCCAGCTTCGGTGAAACAGCTGGCTGCAGAAAGACTCCCGTCGCGCGCGAATTTTAGGGAAATTCGAGCCTGGCCATGTTTTCGCATCCGAGGTTGCCCAAAACATCGCCAGGCTCGAATTGCCCCAAATCTTGCAAAGCCTGAAATGCGAAAACATCGCCGGGCTCAAATCTCCCTAAAATTCCCAAATCCTGGCATCTATGGGGCGCCTGCGGGGCTATAGCTGCTGAGGTTTTAGGATTTTGGGGAGAATTCGAGCCTGGAGATACTTTCGCAGTTCCAGCTTTACAAATCTTGGGGAAATTCGAGCCCTGCGATGTGTTCGCAACCTGTGAATATCCCCACCGCCATGATCCACTCCTTTCAAAAGAAGCGGCTATGGATCATGGGAGGGGGCAGGCGTGAGCATATGTATATATATATATATATACATATATATATATATATATATATATTTGGTGTCAAAATTCATATGAAGTTGAAGGTCATAGACACCCAGACCTCACTGTGAAAGGACCCGAATCCCCTAAACTTTAAACCCCAAAGTCTAAACCCCAAACCCTTAAACAAACTGAAACCCGAAACCCCTAAACCCCTAAAAAAAAAGAACCCTAAACCCCTAAACCCCTAAAAAAAAGAACCCTAAACCCCTAAACCCCTAAAATAAATGAACCCTAAACCCCTAAACCCCTAAACAAAATAAGCCCTAAACCCCTAAATCCTAAACCCTTAAACAAACTATTCTGAACCAAACTCCTCGCTGTGGAGGACCGAGGCACACTTGCCACATGGACTGCAGCACGTCTAGCTCCTCGATCTTCCAAAGGGGTTCTTTGGGAGTTTCCGAAAATAGGGGACCCTAATATAGTACCCTAAATAGTAGGACCCTTATTATAAGGACCCCAAAATACAGTACTCTAATTTTTGGAAACTCCCATTTAAGATTTCAAATGATGTTCAGAATAGTTTGTTGAAGGGTTTAGGATTGAGGGGTTTAGGGTTTAATTTTTAGGGCGTTGGGGGTTTCGGGTTTCGGGGATGCTAAGAATAGTTTTGGGGCTTGTAGAGCTAATAGCGGCTACAAGGCTAGCAAGGGGTTTAAGGTTGAGGGTTGGGGTTGGTTGTTGAGTTTTGCAGGTTGGTGTTTGGGGCTGGGGTTTAGGATTTGGGATTGGGTTTTGGGTTCGGGTTTTTGGGCTTAGGGCTTTGGGTGTTGAAGTGTTTAATGGCTTGGTGGTCTTGGATCGGGGGGGTTTTGCTGTGCGGTCACATTTCGGCGTACAGGTCCCCTGATGTAATTGAGGCTGTCATGCTTGTAACCCTACGGGCTAAGTCCTCCTGCGCCTCCAAAGTAGCGGGTGAGACAGCAACCAACAATTTCGCTGCAAGACTTCCAGGATTGCCCAGTGTCACTAGGGTTTAGGGTTTAGGGTTTAGGGTTTAGGGTTTAGGGTTTAGTGTCAATGCAAGCTATGATGGACGCAGTATACCTGAAATTGCAGAGACTTCCAGAGTTTCTTCACTAAGGGGTTGCGAAGCCTCGGGGTAGGTCGGCCATGGATCACGGTTTAGGGTTTAGGGTTTAGGGTTTAGGGTTTAGGGTTTAGGGTGGATCACTATGACGATTAGCCCGTAGACGTAGGATCTGTAGCAGGCAGGGAGCCTCATCAACCCGAAAGTAACCAGCCAAAAACGAGGATAGTACCCTAAGGGTCCATGTACCCAAATAGCATATACTTTGGCCTTAACGTAGTCCCTGTATATGCTATTTGGGTTCATGGACCCCCCTAAACCCTAAACCCTATTTAGGTACTTTAGGGTCAAAGTATATGCTATTTGGGTTCATGGACCCTTAGGGGTAGCTCGGTGCAATACAAGCTCATACCCTGGCCTTGTTTGCTACACCTTGTTAGGGTTTAGGGTTTAGGGTTTAGGGTTTACGGTTAAACTGCGCCCCTGAATCCCCAAGGTACATCAAGCACTGACAAAGCAAACCACACATAATCTTAGTTGCTAAATTCCCTGGCCCAAACGGGGTAACCTTCCAAACTCTGGAAGGCTGGATTATCAGGTCTCAGCAAAGCAGCAAGAAGGCTAAAAGGCTACCTACTCCGCTGCTGAGCGCGCTGGTATTGTACCGGAACTATAGCATACCGAGGTTACCTAGGTGTCGATTTGAACAGTCCCCAAAATCATTACAATTGGGGCTCTATGTTGAACAAGGGAAATTAGAACTTATCCCAAATCGAGAGCAAGGTTACCTACGACCTACGCCGTGATCAGAAAGCAAGGGCGACCATCTCCTCCTTCGTAGGGCCAGTGAAGCGTCCGGCGATGCTTCGCTGAAGCATGGCCTCCGACTGACTATACAGAGACCCCGAAACTTCTTGGCTTACTTCTGAACCCCTCCAAAAAGTTAAACTTTTAGTCTCCTTATTTATAGTTCATATAGAAACCCAAAAAGTTAAAGTCCTAAGAGCCAACCAGAAGAACAGCAAGACTTCTTAGGCTTTAAAGCTCATGGAGTTTATGGGACGTCAGAAATCTTCTGTAAACATGATTTAGGGTATCTTCTTGGGCTCCACCAAAGCCTGGTCATACCTTGCGAACAGGGTTCCCCATCGCTTTGACGGCCCTTGCAAGGGAGGTTGCTTGCCTTCCGAGAACCTCACATCACTCACATCTGTGTAGTATAGCTCAGCAAGCCACAAGTCCAAGTCTAATGATGTTGGAATTCATTGGAGATGAATGTTATCTCTGGTCCTTTCTTAGAAGGTAAGCAGCACTACTTTGCGAGATTCCAACAGAAAAGCACCACCAACAACAAAACAACAAACACGTTCCTCACAAGGCTTTAACAACCCTGGTAGAGATGTTTGCAAGGTCAGGGGTCACTCGTTTCAAGAGCCACAAAGGGTTGAGGGTCACGGGTTTAGGACTTTGCTTAGGGCTCAAGCTTCTTGCACTTGAGCTTGGGAGTAATTGGTAGGCCAATTCACTACGGTTGATGGACAAAATCCTGCATGACCTTATATACCTAAACTATGGGATTTATGGTCCTATACTATAGTTGGGTCATGCAGAATTTAAATTTTGTCCATACCCTAAACCCTAAACCCTAAACCCTAAACCCTAAACTGTTTCAGGATTGGAGGGCCTCCCGAAAGTCCGGGGTACACTTGAGAGTTTCCGAAAATTAGGGGTACCTTTATTTGGGGGTCCTTATAACAGGGATCCTACTACTTGGGGTTTAGGGTTCAGGGTTTAGGGTTTAGGGTTTGGGGCTTGGGGTACTATATTTGGGTCCCCTATTTTCGGAAACCCCCACTTGCTATTCGTACGTGCCTTTCCACTGATCGAAATTCAGGGTTCGGCCCTCTTGATGCCTTGTAGACAGCAGCAAAGCGCTCGTGGAAGAAGATACGCTCATACTGGCAGGGGGCGTTTCCAGCCACGCGTGCAACCGAGAGCGTAAGCCACAAGCAGAATCCATCATGCCTAGGGTTTAGGGTTTAGGGTTTAGGGTTTAGGGACAGACATGGTCCGAGACCAGAGAGAAAGAACTACAAGACTACAAGACCTCATTGCGCCGGGCTTGTGCTCCAATCTCACCAGAAGCCCACATGCTGCAAGCTCCCCAACTATGAATTATTACTCAACGTGCCGAGTTTCTAAAAAGCATTCGGGTCTAGGCCTTACCGGCTTGCAGTTGAAGGGGGGGCCCCCCAACCGTCTTCATGAGCAGCTAGGCCTTAGAATTCCGCGGCGTTCGGTGATTGCATGGCCGGAAGGTTTCAGAAGCTGTGAAAATCCTGGTCGCTGACATGTAGACCTCCATACATGTGGTAATACAGAGGCTCCGTAATCCTTTTCGTCTTCAAGCCTCCATCTTGTTTTTACCTGTGGTTTTCTGGCTTTCTACTTGTCTCAATGCTCAGCCCTAAATCCACGTCAACCAACAATCCGTCAGCCGAAAAAAAGTTTACTCGGCTTCCAGGTGGAAGGAATTCCGCAACATCGTGCTCCTTGACGATGAACTCTGGGTAGACGTGGTCGTCGTTGTACCTGGATTGGGCAAAAAGATCAACATGCGCAACATAATGTAAGGGCCCTAATAGTCAGAATAGGGTTTGCGGGCTTGTAAGGAGAATTTAGATAGAATAAGGAACACTAGCAAAAATTTGCATACCTATTCCGATCCGTTTATGAGGTTGTCCGTGAAAGCTTCTGTAAAACTAGTACCTAAAATCCTCTTAAGCCCAATAAGGGGGTATGGTAGCAAGAAGCTGCAAGTCGCTGCAGGTCGGTTTCTGGAAAGCTTGTGGCACAGTGCATAGTGTTGCGTACATGTAGGTAAGCATGGAATTACCACTGCAAGTGTGTACTTGATGTACCTGGGTAATCAATGTACCAAGGTTTCCCACTTTGCCGCAACATTTCCGGATGCCAGCGCGAATGCATGCAGGAATGTGTCACGTACATGAACAAGTCTCTACGTAGCTGGGCACGTACTTTGGTCTCCGACTATGTGTGTATGTATGCATGCACGCCAGTGCGCGTGGATACTTCCCCCCTCCCCCTCCCCCTCTCCCTCCCCTCCTCCTCCTCCTCCTACTCCAACGAGGATCCTGGTGATGCCAGCGACGACGACTGCTACCTTTACCACGACACCCGAAGCCTTGCCCTGGTCCAAGGCTGCTGTGGCAGGCTTTGCTATTTCCCCAAAGGATCCGAGATCTGTTAAGGCTAGATGCACAATGATCTCACGGAAGGTCTTGTTGAGCTTGAGCCTTCGAAACGGAAGCAGGCAGCTCAAAGTGGGTGATTTGGGCTTTTTGGGCTGAAGTCTCAAGTTTGGAGTCAGGTCAGGGGTTCTCTGCTTCAGGTTTTGTGCTCCGGAAATTGAAGCTTCGTACTATACTGGGATATCTCATTTTGGTCTTGTTTGGTTGCGGGCTTGGGGGAGTGGGACGTAGGGTTACAGGCGGCATGGGTTGAGCGCTTCGGGGTTTCGAGCTTTCAGCTGGATAGAAACTAGCAGGGCCAGAACACCGCTTCAGGGTTCATTGCTATAAGAAACAGTTGGGAAAACTCTTACACTAAACAGGACTTTACGGGGATACTACCACTAATTGTCCAGGCCCCACAGCCCAGAGTAGATTTTTCCGCTGTTGTTACTGGTTGAGAGCCAGAAGGGATATAACAGTCCCAAGTGCCCTGCTCTTAAACGGAGACAGCTGGACCCTCACAAATTTCCAAATTTCGGCGCACGGCTGCGGAATCATTGTCGTAATTTGCAGTAGCATCACAAGACTCTGAAAGAACGCTCGGGAACCGCTGACAAGACCTTTCTGAAACCTTTTGAGCTATGTCTCAACAACTTCGGCTTTGGTGCTACAAGTATGTGATAAAAAGCCCCAAAATGGCCAGGCCGGCTGGCAGTTGAAGCACATCTTACGAGTATTCGTATAAAAAACCCTCTTCAACTCAATCCTATAGAATACCCGCTTGGCCTACTTGTAGTTAAAGGTTGAGTATTGGAGAACTCGTACCAGAAACCTGCACAGCTTTAAGGACTCGCTGTCGCTTGCGGTTGTGGCACCTGTCGCCCAGCACGGATTGGAAGTTCCCGTCTGTGCAGCTCTTGACCAACCTCTCATCATAACTTCTTGTTTGTGTTAGTCTTCTGGGTTCCCCAGTAGCCCCTTAATAATACAGAATATGACGTGAGGGCGGTGTGCGTTTGCGATGAATGAGCTTTATGTGGATTATGAACGCAAACTGCACTTGCGACGACTAGGTGTAGTGTCAGGGGATCAAGTTGAGGCTGTGCGACCTTATACTACGTGTAGACAATGCATCAACTAGTATCTAGCTCCTCCTCTAAAGTGCACTGGCCCTTTCCCGTCTGCCGAGCCTGCCCCTGTGGGACCTGCACTAACACAAACACACATCCTTCCACCTCATTGTGATCCATACATTGGGCCTCCATTTGTAGTACATCATGTCCCTAATGACCATCTTCAACTCGCGAATCAGGGTTTAGGGTTTACGTATAGTCCCAAAGCCACAAAGGCTCCAATTGAAGATGAGCTTTCTGAAGTATAGACTCCTGAAAGAGCTTTTTGAGGTCCAAACCTTAATCCCTAAAACCCTGAACCCCAAACTGAGGCCCCTGAACCCCAAACCCTAAAGCCCTAAACTTTAAGCCCTAAACCCCAAACTGAGGCCCCTGGATAACTTCGGCGGAGCGGCTTGTCAGGATCCGGGCGCTGCTCGTCGTTGTAATTTACCCGACCGAGCCTGAGAAGACGAAGTTCAGGAGGGACCCTTAGAAGGGACCCCTAATCCAAATACCCTATATAACCCTGATATACCCCGTGTATAGTCTCATAAAGACCCCTATATAACCCCAAGGGTCCCTTGAAGGGTCCCTCAATAAGTCCCTTGATTTCTCTACAGGCACCACCACCGCCACAGCGCTGTCTGCTACCGGCTCAATGATTCCGGCCCCTCGGCTTCGTGGGTTACATGTGCGGTTCAGAATCCCTAAGGGTTTAGGGTTTAGGGTTTAGGGTTTAGGGTTTAGGGTTAAGGGTCCAAGTACCCAGATAGTAGGGTTTCAAGGTCCAAAAACCACTCAGAGTATGGAGTTTGGGGACCTGAAACCTTACTATTTGGGTACCCGGACCCTCTGGGAATACAACGAGCTATGCTTGCAGCCGAAGCGGCGCAGAGCGGCAGACCAGAATGTAGGACCTGGAGCTCACTGCTTCGGTTTAGGGTCTACTTGGGTTTATACAGTTTAAGATAGGGGCCTTAAGAATTAGAACAGGGTGTTGGGGCGGCCCATTATACTATAATTATAATAAGGACCCCCCCCCCCCCAAATACCATTGGTAATTATTTAGGCCCCTACACTAGGGTTTAGGGTTTCGGCATGAGGCTCAATGCTGAAGCCCAACCCCTAAACCAGGCTCGACGTTCAGGCCGAAACCATTGGGTTCAAAGTCTGCAACCTTTGAGCCGTGCCCGAAGCTGCAGATGTCAGGGGGCTTTGGGTTTAGGGTTTAGGGTTTAGGGTTTAGGGACTGTTGCAAGCTCTGACTTAATCCTGAACTTGATGCACATCCCAAACCCCAAGCCTCAAACTCCAAGCACAAGTCCCTGCTTCATGGTAGCTATGACACGAACACGAAAACTCCGAAACCCCTGGTCAAGCAACATCTCTTAAGTAACTTCAGACTCTGACGCCCAAAGCCTAAAAGCCGGAAGCCCTACTAAGTGATGTAGAGCGAGCCCTCATATGCTTTGCATGACAGGCCCCACCCAGGGTCTTTGGGAGTCTTGGAGACGCATCAGAGGTTTCTATGGCCATTCCAAAAAATCCCGCAGCAGAGTAGCCGGCAGAATTTCGAGAACTGGATCGCCAACATCCCCAAAAACTCCACCCCCCCTAAACCCTAAACCCTAAGCCCCCAACCAAGCCCGAGGATCCCCCGAAAGCCTAAAAGCCCTAAGCCGGAGCCTCAGAACTCGCCCTAACCCCCCCGCCCAAAACAACTCCTGAGCCAAAGCCCCCAAACAAAACTCAAGCACACCCATCAGTGCGAAGCCGCAAACTCTTGGAAACGTCATGACCTTCAACCCTAACCCTAAACCCTAAACCCTAAACACCCTTAAAGCCTTAACCCCAAACGACCCCAAACCCTAGACCCTTAAGCCCAAACCCCCAACCCTCAACCCTAGACCCCTAAACCCTAAACTCTAAACCCCAAACCCAACCCATCAGTACCGAGCCCAAAGCGTGCGGACCAAGGGTGGAGGAGGCCCGGGAGGTGGCCGAGGTGCCTCTCCGTTCTCTAATTTTTTGAAGCTCCGATGGTTTAGGGTTTTAGGGTATAAGGTTTAGGGTTTTAGGGTATAGGGTTTAGGGTTTAGGGGTTTAGGGTTTTAGGGTTTAGGGTTTAGCGTTTTAGGGTTTAGGGAAATATAGGGGCCCTAATAATTACCTATATCAGTTTGGGGGGTCCTTATTATAATTAATGTAGAATGTCCCCAAAACTTTATTCTAATTATTAAGGCTCCTATATTATCGAGACTTTAGGCTAGGGTTCAGGGTTTAGTTTGGGGTTTAGGGGTTTAGGGTGCAGGGTTTAGTTTGGGGTTTAGGGGTTTAGGGTTCAGGGTCAGGGTTGTTGAGGGTATTTAGGGATGAGGGCTTCAGAATGTGCTAGGTTTCAAGACGTTTAGGCAAGCTTTTGGGTTCTTGTTTTGGGGGGTCTCGACGTTGGGCCTGAACTGAATGTGTTTGGGTTTAGGCTCAGGGTTTAAGGTTAATGCGTCTCACTGGCGCTCTCGTATCGCGTTTTCGAGGTTCTTCGCTGCTTTGACGTTGCGCCTGCTCTCAATTCCGCATATGGGTTTGCCTGGCATAGCCTTAGATGTTCGAATGCTGAAAAAAGGATCCCACAGACGCACCCGGTGTACTCTCGAGAAAGATTGCGTGGTTGTTCACGAAGCTTGGAGGAGAAGTGAACGGCTCTCTGACAAAGGAAGCCTCAGTGGCCTGAAGTAAAGGTGAGGCATTGAGACGTTCCAGCATCTTGTTTATGCAGAAACGCAGTAACAGTTCAGCATGAGATCCCAGTCAAGCCCATGTCAGCCGAAGTTGTTGAGCACTGCAGACGGTGGTTCAGGCCCGCATTGTGCAAACACTATCCCGCTGCAGTAGGCGTAACAGTATTAGCCGGAAAGACTTTTCACTCATTGAAGACAACATTGGTATATTTAAGTGAACCCTAAGTGAACCCGAAGCCCTAAACCCTAACCCTGGGGCTTAACACTTCCCAGGACCTGTTTCAAAGCATGCCTTCACCAAAACCCTAAACTCTCAACTTAGGGCATAGGCCGCGGCGCTTACGCCCCTCGCAGCCGATCGCGAAAGGCAGACCAGTACACCAGTCCGCCTCTCCACACGTCGTACCCGGCACCGGACATACGGGTCCCTGAATAAAGTCATTACCCTATCGCTGCCTGGTTCAGCCCAAGAAGAAAGAAGAGTGCGGGTTTAGGGTTTAGGACTAAGCCCTAAAACGGAAAAGGTTTGGGTGGCTTGGCCGCCTTTTGCGGGGTCTAAACCCCAAACCCCTGGAAACTGACGACTCTCAGAACCCGAAGCCCCTAAACGATGAACCCCAAACACTAGAGCCCGAATTTGTCAGAAGCTTTGCTGGTGGGCCCAAAAGCAAGTTTTAAGAACTGCCAAAATACCGCCAAGCACAAGTAATTTGTAGACCCCAAGCCCCAAGCTCCAAGCCCTAAGCCCAGACCTTAGACCCCAAGCCCCGAGCCCTAAACCCTAAACTCCCAGACCCTACACATTAAACCCATGTGTGCGTCACATACGACTCAAACCGCGCCGACCAAAAAGACCCTGAACCCTACAAGGACCTCTAAACCCCAAATCCTTAAACACTTAAACGCTAAAACGCTAAACCCTAAACCCTAAACCCTAAAACCTAAAACCTCAAACCCCAAACCCTAAACCTAAACCCTAAACCCTAAATCCTAAAACCTAAAGCCCTAAAGCCCTAAACCCCAAACCGTCTACCGTAGATCAACAAAAAGCCCTAGATCTTAAAGCCCTAAACTCAAAAAGGAGCTCCATGGCTGGTCGCTTTCCTCCGGGGAGGAGGAGCCGGCTGGGACCGAGGAGGCACCCCGACCCTCCTCGCAGCCTCTGCCTCGGGAGGAGGCCGGGAGCACGGTTTGGGGTTTTAGGGTTTAGGGTTTAGGGTTTAGGTTTTAGGGTTTAGGGTTTAGGGTTTAGGGTTTGGGGTTTAGGGTTTGGGGTTTGGGGTTTTAGGGTTTGGGGTTTAGGGTTCCTTTGAGGGGTTTAATTTAGGGTTTGGGATTTGTTTTTTTTTTTGTTGTTGCGCCATTTTTTAATAGCTATTTTGTTGTTATCGTCACTGGTGTTTTTGATTATGATTGTTCCCGCCAACACCGCGTTCGTTACGGGTTCAGGGGTCTGGACCCTAAGGCAGCTTGCAACGGCCACATCCCACAGCCCTCATCCCTACAACACCTTGAACCCTGAGCTTTCAACCATAAGCCACAAGCCCCCAAAAGAGCCAAAATCCCTCACCCCGAACTGTCAACCTGAAGCCCCAAAGCCCAAAGCCCCAAACCCCAAAAAGCACTAAAACACCCTCGCTGTCGCAAGGTCGATCCTCCAGTTCCACCGGTGCCAAAGAGTTCACCGGAGGCCCATGCGCCTCTTCGCACGCTGATGGAGGCCAGTGCTTAGAGCTTTAAGGGTATCTGTCAGGGTTTCTAGGACGGTATGGTCAGGGTTGCTAGAAGACCTCAACAAATTCTGGGGGTGCGTGGCATCCATTCTGGATTTTTGCCGGCCGGGGGTTCGTGGTTTGGAGTTTTACTCCTTGTATTTTTTGTGATATTTCGGTTGGGGGTTTTTGTGATGATTAGGGCATCCATACAGTTGGTCTATGAAACATTTCAAGCCTTGGTGGCACTTCTTCTCGTGGACAGTCAGTGTGTGAAAAGTGCTACACTGCTACACCAAGAACTTGTGAATTGCTGCCGCACTCACAGGTTGAGGCCAAAGCTGAGGCTGAAGTTTGCGTGTTTGAACCATCTTCGGCCAAGAAGACTGACCTGAGTAGGCTCGCCAAGCCCTGAACCCTAAGCCCTTAATCCTAAACACTAGCTCCTAAACCCTAACTCCCAACACCTACACCCTAACCCCTACAGCCTAAAGCCTAAACCCTAGACCTAAACTACAAAACCCTAACCCCCAAACCCTAACTCCTAACCCCTACACCATAATTCCTAAACCTTAGCTACAAAACCCTAGCTCCTAAACCCCAAACCCTAAATCCAACCCTAGAGGTTACCTGGGTTGGTCTTGACACTGAGAACCCTAAACAGCGAATCTAGGAGCTGCAATCCTCATCGCTTCTCTTGGAAAGGGCTACTCCCTTTGTTGCTTGGGGTTTAGGGGCTTAGTGTTTAGGGTTACGCCCGGTAGAAACGTGCTCTGAGATGCTCTTCTAAGCCCAGCATCCGGTTCAGTTTGAGCGAGACTCCGCAGGGTACATCCCAAGCCTCCACATCTGGCCTTAAAACCCAAAACCCAAAACCCAAGCCCTAAACCCTAAACCCTAGACCTTAAACTCTAAACCCTGAACCCTAAAAGCCCTAAACCCGCAACCAAATCCGCGGCCCTGCTTTCGAAGCCTGGAACCTGAAAATCTGCCGCACTCCGCCTGCAGGATCCTCACTTCCAGAAGGCCGTGCTGGCACGTGGCTACAAGGAGGCTCCATCCCTTCGGGGAAATCTAAACCCTAGACCCCTAATCCATAAACCCTAAGCCCCACCAAACCCTAAGGCCTAAGGCCCAAACCCTAAGCCCTAAAGCCTCAAGCCTAAACGCCGAAAGATTGAGTAAGGAACTCATAGGTCACATCATATAAGCCCTGGGTAGTAGTGACCTTCTGACAAGGATTCCTAAATTGCGTATCTTGCTTTGCCTCCACATGTCTGTAGCACCGAAAACTTGCCTTGCTACATACGGTTGATGATGTAAATCCTGCATTACCAATAATCAGGAATGTACCATAATTCCCATAAGGTAATGCAGGATTTTTATCATCAACAGTAGAACTGAGATCCGCACCCCAAAAAATCCCCCAAGTCTCCCTCCAGCCTTAAGCTCTTCAGGGGATCTTCTAAGGAAATTCCCCGAAGGTCGCTTTTCTGGGCAGGCAAAACCATGGTGTTGTGCCTGCGTGTGTGTGTGTGTGGGTGTGGGTGCTATTCCGGCATTTTTGGTAGCCTTAATGTAAGGTTGCTGAATTGCCGGCATTATAATCAACATAATTTGTATCTTTATTTATAATCTTCTTATCCGTATCACTATTGCTATGATAGTGAGTATTCTTCTCCTTATTGCATGTGTTTGCGGTTCTTTTACTAGTGTTGTTGTTACCGATATTTTTATATCGCTTCTCGCGCGACTCTATGAACAAGTTTGAAGAATTGTTGTAAAGGTGATTTGCGAGCCCCGAAGCTCAACCTTTACACCATAACCCTAAACCGCTATTCAATCCCCGAGCCCTACACCCCTAAAGCCGTAATGCTTGGCCCCCAAAACCCCAGCCGCCCAAAACACCGCAACCCTGAGCCTTTCAACCGTCTGGGCCTAGAAGTTCCTTCTTGGCTAACACTTACTTCTAAGCTCAATCACGTTGCTTATAACCTCGCTGAAGGAGTCCCTACACCAAAAACCTTAAGCCCTAAACCCTAAGCCCTAAACCAAAAACCCAAAGCCCTAAACCCTAAACCCTAAACCAAAAACCCGAAGCCCTAACCCCTAAACCTTATAGCCTGGCTTCCGAAGTCCCACGGTCCACGGTCCTTCAATTCCCCTAAACCCTAAACCCTAAACCCTAAACCCTAAACCCTAGACCCCGAGGCGGACTTCCCGTTTCCGGAGGCTGGGCAGGAGGCTCGCTCCTGAGGTTCCTTGGGTTTAGGGTTTAGGGTTTTAGGGTTTAGGGTTTAGGGTTTTAGGGTTTAGGGTTTAGGGTTTAGGGTTTAGGGTTTAGGGTTTAGGGTGTAGGGTTTAGGGTCTTAAGGTTACAGGGTCTTAGGGTTTTAGGGTTTTAGGGTTTAGGGTCTTAGGGTTTCAGGGTTTAGGGTTTTAGGGTCTTAGGGTTTTAGGGTTTAGGGTTTCAGGGTTTAGGGTTTCAGGGTTTAGGGTTATAGGGTTTATAGGGCTTTGCGTTTAGGGTGTAGGGTTCCCTAAATTAACAGGAGCATCA
>CAJNDV010001511.1:166-14604 GCA_905221635.1 Symbiodinium sp. CCMP2456
CGGGGCGTACTCTGCACTGCTGCAAGCAAGTGAGACCAAAGCCCTGGCCAGAGAAAGAAAGAAAGAAAGACAGGGAGAGCAACAGGCAAAGACCAACCAGTGCACACGGGTCAAGAACGCCGCGAAATGGCATGAAGCGCACGAGGCGTCCTGACTGGAGGGGGCGCCAACAAAACAGTAGAGGGAAAGCGAACAGATCTTGAAGAGGCTCTAGATTCGCCAGCATGCAACACGAGGCCGCTCCGCATAGGTTTGGGGCAGGCAGTGGCCCTCTTTGGAGGGTGACAATCTGGCTGTGGCCATCAGGATCACAAAGATGCGGACGACGTGGAAAACGAGCCCCTCCTGTACGAGGAACGGCGGCCAACATCACAGTCCATGAGAAGGCAATGGCAGGACTTGCTGTATCTGCCTTGAGTCGGCCGGAGGCAAGAAATGTGTAGGGGCGTCGCATGTGCAAAAAACATGGGCAGGCTGCAGCCGAGCTGATGGGGGAATGCTGAGGAGCCCGGTGGAGACAAGTTATTCATAGTTATTCAGGTAGCCCACGGCTTGGTGGCGAATCTATGTCCCCACAGCTTCAACCCAATTGCTAGAAGCATCAGAACAGCAGATTCCGGCGTCTGGACTGCTTGCGGTTTCACGACAGTTCCCGGCATGGGTGAAACGAGTTCGCTCATCTGAATGGGGAGCGGCGATATGTGAATTATGCCCACGGCCCAAAAGGAGACAGATGTAGAAAAAGAAGCTTGGGCGGAGTGGAGGGAGTTCTGGTTCATGCAGATGCCGACAGTTCAGCACCATGCCTGTGAGAGCCGTCACTTCTCCCAGCCTCAGATTCGACATCGTAGGTCAGCGGTGATGGGATAGCCAATGGTTCGGTGGCCGAGGACCTGCTGTTAGGAAGGACGTGAGGCATGGCAGCCAATGGCAGCGCAAAGCGCGAGCAACTTGCTCTGCAGGACATCGTGGAGCTTGCCGAGTTCGGAGCCCCGCCGTCGCTGGCAACGTGACAAGTTTGTGCATCCACAGGGGAATTAGTTGACACACACAAACACAGTTTTGACGGCTATGTACCCCTCAAGCGACCGTCTTTCCGAATGCAGCCACTCTTTGTACCTGTGCACCACGAGTGTGCAAGTTGAGTGCGGTGCCAAAGGAAGCACCCTGCAGAAGATTACGTGGCGCCTCCTAGTTCAACTGAGTCTCAACCTAGTCTTGTCTCGAGCACTTATGCTTCGGACTTCAATATCTGTTGGTTGAACCAGCCCCGTCGTCAGATCGGGCACAGACACAGCTGGGCTTGAAGCGCTCGAGCCGCTGGCTGGAGTGAGTATTTGGAGAGCAGGATGCGCTCGCACCCGTTTCTCGCCATTACCACGCTCTGCATTTTTGCATGTGTCTACTAGTGCGGCTGCCGACCGTTCTGGGATGGCTGCGCAAGTGAGACAGCATTGATCTGATCTTGGTTCAACAGCACGCCGGAATGAGAAATGTGCGGAGGGCTTCCAGACCAGGGGATTCCATCATGGCGCAAGGTCTTACAACAGACCGACGTGCATCCATCCACATACAGGCCCACTACCATGTGCAAATACTCATATACATACATAGGCAAACAAGCAGACAATCATGCTTGTGTGCACACCCCTGCTTTGTCCTTCGCTGCAACTAAAACTCTCCTTTGCCGCTTTGCGTCATCAAGTTAGATGCTTCACCGCGGACGGCGTCGTTTTACCCTGACTTGGTGTGGATTTCAGCAACGAGCAACCTGCCTGGAATCGGCTGCAGCATCTCATGTGGCATCATTTGCCACATAGCTGTCATCCTCCCCATGCAATGCCTTAACAAGCGACTGTCAGACCTCGTGGTGGCAAGCTGTGCGCAGTCCCAAATTCAAAGCAGGCCCCGGATCGCATTCCCAGTGCATCGTTCCCCTTCCGACGTGCCTGCTCGCAATGTGGGGCTCGTCGAGGACATGATCGCGCTTTCAAGAAGACTGCGCGCGAAGGCCAAGACTTGCAGCAGATGCGAGCATGTCGAGAAGGGGAACATTTGACGGTAAGAGGGGAACACCAATTTTCACGAATGTCGCAAGGCCAAAGAATCTAATGCAGATACATGCAGTTTTGCAGTTCGGCTTTGGCACAGGACCGAAACACAGAGGCCGAAGAAGTGCTAGTGCCAAAGTTGTACATCGGGACAGGTGCAACCTCCTTCAACAGCCGGCGATGAGGCACCATCAGCCCTCACTGAGACCCAATTGGTGAGTGGGTTCACCTTCAAAGTGCAGGCGTGGGCAGAAGATTTCCTTCGGTACAAGGCAAGTGTTGCAAGCTGTTGCAGATGTTATGCACAGAGTAGATGGCAAAGTCGGCAAAGCTGACAGACGACGGCACTTGTTTTTTGCATCCATGCATTCGTTTGTCGAGGCAGGCGTAATTCCTGTTTGCTTTGATTTTAGTGAAGCTGCTTGGAACAGGTCCAGCGCTTAATGGTGCGGAGGCAGCTTCAGGGTGCCCCTCTGCGGCAGTATTGTGATTCGGAGTTTAGACAAGTTGATGCCGGCTTGTCAGCAGATTGTCGCTGAGGTATTGGACAGGCTTGAGCTGGAGAAGGTTGGTCTGCTGCAGAGGCACGGCCGAAATCGTTGGGGCCGAGATTGCAAGTTCTTGCTTGAGAAGCTGTGAAAGTCGTGAACCTGTATGTATGAAATCTCAGGGCATGGCGAGGCGGCTTTGGATTTCCCATGGAAGTCTCTCAGGACTCGCTAGGGCTAGTGCTGAATACTAGGTCCAGTGTCACGGTACGATTCGAAAACCTCCGCATGCAGTGAATGTGAAGGAGGTGCGATCACGGCTTCTCCGAGGCAAAAACTTTGTGCCCGGCCGCTCCCTGAGTGAAGCGGGGATCTAAACTCACGTCCCGCCTGCCCGAGCGATGTGGCCCAATGTGCCCTGAGGATCTTGCGTAGTGTTGCGGCCCGGAGAGCTACGATGTGCCATTCTGCTGTGCTTTGACCTCAGATCTTCTTCCAGAGGCACCACTTTAAGACATGCTGAGGGCTCTGGGCTGAGTGAGGCGAACCCTACTTCAGCGCCTCAGGCTCGAGTTGGAGGGGAAGGGTCACGGGCCTGAAAATCCTGGCTCCAAACCTCGCAGGGGCACGAGGTAAGAGAAGTCTACTTACCACAGGTTGCGGAGAGCTTCCACCCGGACCCGGAGAAACCGACACAGCAGACCCTAGGTACTCTACGACTGCCCTAGACTGTCAGGCACTTCCCAGGAAGAGCCTGGCTACTTCTGTGCGGTGGATGAGCGCGATCGACACCTGGCCTCCCAGGCACTTTGTGCCTCAATGTCGACTTGAGGAGTTCCAGCGGATTCCAGCATAAGAACACCGATGTCTGTCCGCACCTGTGGCCCATGACATGAGCACTTGCAGGGTTGACCTGCTGCAAGAACGGTAGCTTTCAGACTTTTTCGCGGAGGCTTGACAACCAGCTCTTCCACAAAGAAAGTGACAGCACCCTTCAAAATCAAGTCCGACCTTTTGCTTCCAGGGTCACCTGAGTGCAGCTTGCAGGATGTCGTCCATGTGACGGAGTCGGAGCTTAAGGAGCCGGACGAAGCTTGCAAGTTGCAAGCTCGAGAGTCCTTTTGTCATTAATTCCTCCCAGGAGTCCGAGTTCGCTTTCCCGATTCAGGCGGGCTTCACATTGCAAGCAAATTAGTTAAACAGGAGGGAAGTCCTGATTCCTGTTTCAAGAACTGCTACATGCCTCGCCTTGTCAGGCTCGCACGGTTACCCACTGGTTAGAGCCTGCTTCCTGGCACAGATGGCACGTGCTGTCTCCGGGCCGGTCTGCATAGTCTTCATATTCAACTCAGGAGTGTTGCTTGACGCAGGTTGTTACTCTTGGCGCGTTCCTTCCGAACGATCGCCTCACCAAGGTTCTGAGACTTGTACAGGGGGGCCATAAGCCCGCATTGGCGGACCTCTTGCTCAAGTAAAAAAGGCCTCTGTTCAGCCATTTCTGAGAGTGCTGTGAACTTGATGCGGCAATGCTGCAGACTGCACTTCTGCACTTGTGCTGTAGCCACGTGGGCGAGAAAATCACAAGAAACCCTAGGCTGATATTACACTGGAACCGTAGGCTCCGCTGCCAACAAACACAATCAACCAAGTCCGACAGATGCCTGACACGTGGTGTGGAGATCCTTCTCTTGCAAGCTGGAGCATCAAGACATGTAAGCCTGCGACTTTGACGGGTGAAGGAGAAGCTTCTCACTCTTGGGCGCCAAGAATGGCACATGTCTTCTGGAAGCAGCGCTTCGATGTTGGCAGAAGTCCCTGGCGCTCCAGAGATAGGCTGGCCAGGGATGAAGGTCGTCCGAGACAGCTGCATGGCGCAGGTTCAAAGAGATTGCCTGCCCAAGTTTCGGCTTTTTCTGTCGCATCTTCCATCACCTGTCACCTCGCACCTTAGATCTGGGTTCTGGGTCATGCCCAGCATTCGTCGAAGTGTGACTGACCATTCTTCTTTGGGCGTTGTAGTTCTCAGAAATATTGTCTACAGTTTTTTGATATTGTATGCTAGGAGCAAGCACAGCTTTTGTTTCCATCGCGAATCACACGGAGGTCCGTTCAACGCTCGAGGTCAAGGCTGTAGCATCACCAGGAAGATGCACTTGCCTGGATGTGCCGCCATCAAATTAAACTTGCCCAAGAGCAGTCACTGGAAAGTGCGAGTGCTGCAGGCCAGCAGGTACGAGAAGCGAGACAAGTAACAAAGCAAAGTGGAGCGGCGATGAAGGGAGGATGTTCGCGTCAACCAGATGATACAGGGATGGCACATCTGCGATGTCACAATGTAAGCGGTCGCAAGATGTCACAAGACTTTTTGAGGCATCAGGAGATCCAAGCAAATAGAAGCTCACTCGCGCAAGCTACCAACCGCAGTGGTGGTGATGTAGTCGACCGTCGTTGTTTTCATTGTTGTTGTCTTCCAAGTCGTCGGCAGAGGGCCGACTGCTCCACAGGCCCGGCTGCGCTGGCTGTGCGGCCTTCCACGGTGCCGGGTGCAGGTTTGGGGCTCTTCGCAGCAGAGGCCTTCCCGAGTCAGATTTGGTCAGGGTTCGTGCCGAACTTGTAGCTGCTTTTTGCGATCGCCAAAGTCTGGCGACACACTCCTTAGCATCGAGATGAAGTTGGTCTAAGACCAGAGAGAGGCAGCCGTTGCTTTGCCTGTCGCTCGTCATACCCGCTCTCCGCTGCGATCAGCACGGTTCATCTAAGGATCTAATGTTCCTTGCCTCGCTTCAGGACATCGAACCCTTCATCATAATTGGTGAGTACACGGGTGAAGTGAAAGATCTGGCGGCAAGCTCGGCGTGCATGGGACAAAGATAACCGGTGGCCTAGAAGAGCATCCGTTTTTTTCATGCTCTTGAGCAAATAACCCCATCGCTTTACGGCTTCGGCCAAGGAGCCAGTGGCAAAGGTATTACAAATATCTCCCAGCCAGGGAGGTGGTGCGGCATGCCATCCGAGGCCTCGTACGGTGCCAAAGTTGATCGGCTAGGCCCGGCGCCTTCTGTGAACAAGGATGGAAACGGGCGGCTCCGCTCTGAACGCTACTTGAGGCCACAGTGAGCTGCACCCCTTCTATCTCCGACCCGGTCTTCTGGTCGAGTGCTCGAACCCTAACCCCCCAGGTACCTATTATATAGGGTACTAGAGCCCCTAGGGCCCTATAAAGTAGGTACCTGGGGGGTTAGGGGAAGTTCTCACCAAGGCACAGCTCGTTTCGCTTGTCCGCACCAGGTCGACCCGACGGATGAGCATGGCTGTTTGCATCCGGAATCTTTGCTGAGCCCCCAGTGATGTAGGCAAAGGCATACCTTCGACAGGGATGTGATGCAACTCGTCCTGCCATATCCCGCCCTTCTATGCCGCAGACGTTTCTGGCTGGAGAGCTCGTGCCTGTACATAGCCCCTTTTTCTTATGGCACCTCAATAGCTGAGTGAGTACACTTTACACTTTTGCGGATTATATGATCCCTTATAGAACTGAAAGTGTACACTCTTTTGGGGGCTTATGAACTCAGCAACTAAGGCACATTCGAAGCGACCCGGCCCTGAGATCCTGGGAGCCTCCAAGAGAGCGAAAGGCGGAGCCGACGAAGACAAGGCCTCCTGGCTCCCGCTGCTTGGTGCTCGGCTGCCTCCGAGGGAGCGCCTCGGCCCTTAAACTTTCAGGCATCCTCTAGAAATATACTATACTATATAATAGACTATAATATACTGTACTATACTATACTATAGTATACTTTGCTATAGTATACCATACTATACTATAACATTTTTTCTATAGTATAGCATAATATGCCATACTATACTATACTATACTATAATATACTATACTATACTATAATATACTACAACCGCGGCCGATGCCCCGTCTCAGGCTGGCGCTGGCGACCGATTGCGGCGGCAGCGTCGGCCCGGTTTCGGCTGCCGAGCTGCAAGTGGCAGCCGTAGCAAAAACCCTCAAAAAATGTTAAGGGTTTAGGGATTAGGGATTCGGGTTTAGGGGTTAGGGATTCGGGTTTAGGGCTTAGGGTTTAGGGTTTAGGGCCTTCTCACTCTCTGCCGTGCTGCCGTGCTCAAGGCGCTCTCCGACCTGGGGGTGCCGTTCAGGCACATTTTCGCCTGTGAGTCCGATCCCTCGAGCACCAGGGCCGCACAGCTCTGCCGCACTGTGCAAAGCTGGGCTAACCTCAGACCTAGGTCAGCAGCTCCTGGCATCACAGGCAGACTCCAGACCAGAACGTGCCCTCGCCCAGTACTGGCAGGGCAAGATGCGCAGACAGTCCTTAGCAAAGCCGATGGCACTAACCCGAAGCATCCTTTGTGAAGCCCGCTGGCCAGAGGCTTGTTTGGCAGCATGATTGGCCGAGACCGCGGCTGCTATTGCCTGGTGTCCGGACGGTGGATGCCGATGCCAAAGGCCGCTCAGCACAGAGAGTAATAGAGAGAACTCCAAGCTGCGACTTCATGTTCTCTGAGCAGAGGTGCAGCCCGACATGTACATCTCCAATGCTGGCACACACGGCCCAAATCCCGACCGCTTCTTTGCAGCCGTGAAGTACATCATGGAGTACCAACCTCGCATGGTGATACTGGAAGACCTGGTAGCAGCCTGCAGACAGGAGCCCGTATACAGAACACTGGGGACCTAGACCAGAAAAAGAGTTTCAAAGTGCGATTCTGCGGCAGATGTTGCAGCATCTAGCATTAAGTTCTGGCTGCACCTTGAACAACATCGCAACGGAACTGTGCTTTTGGCCAAAGCAGTTTTCAACTAGACGGTTGAAGGGCAAGTGTCAGTGCCGAGCTTTTCAGGCTCCAGTCAGACAGGAGAAACAGGCATGTTGGGTATTCCCTTGGCTGCTTTTGGACAGTGGTTTCGAAGCAGGATCCACAAGGGAACCTTCCAGCAGATGCGATTCTTGCTCTTCTCGAGCAAGCTGGAGATTACGAAGTAGATGCCTTCCAGGCCACTCGGATGCTTGCCAGCGGAGTGTGAGTCGAAAGTCTATAAGCTGTTGCTGTTCAGTTTGAAGCATCGCATTGCGGCATGGGCACGCCACTACAGACAGGAAAAATCAGCAACACATGTCCAGTCCGGGGCCTTTCAGAAAATTTCAGACGTTCAGCTGTAGAGCTCCAAAAATGAAGCCCGTGATTCCGGTGCGTCGGCAGGTGCTGGCATCCAACTATGGGCTGCCCCAGCGCAGACAGCGTGTCTACTACGTCGCGAGCACGCAAACAGCAAGCAAGATGAAGAAATGTCAAAAGGAAAAACTGTCACACCTGTCGTCGCTGCAGTGCTAGGTAGTTGTAAGTTCCAACCCGGTCATGAGAGGTCATGGTTGGTCGCCAATTTCTCCGGCCTGCCAGAAGGTCTGGACGCGATCGAGATGCGCAGGCAAAGTTCCACTGCGACAGACCTAATCCGATGGATGAGTCGGGACAAGTCTTGCACTCAACTCCAAGAAGTACAGTACCGTGCTAGGTCTGCTAGGTATACTTACGAATCTGGCTACTACCTTTGCGGGCTTGGGTTGGCTCAAAGAATGCCTTCAACAAGAAGATTAGCCTCAGCATAAGAACAGCCACAACCGAGAGCCCGGACTATAAACCTCACACACAACCGCCGCAGCCATCAGCACCACCACTAGCATCACGAAGACCACAAAGCAAGTAACTATAAACGGCGATGGCGACAAAAACCACAATGCCAACGGCAGTACCGACAAATGCCACGAAAATGTCAGGCCGCCCAACTAGACTATCGTGTTCGGGTTCTTTGGTGCTTGAGCCGAGAAGCCCCCCCAACGAATCCAGGCACTTGCGTGAGAAGAGCGGTAGGGGCAAGTAGCCTTTGTTCATGATTGTACTGAAAGGCTATTACGTGCCACTGCTACATGAGCGTTGCCTGATGCTGTCATTTCTTCCTTGCTGAGGGAGCACAAATGCCACAAGTACTGATGCGTTCAGAATGGTTGCATTATTTTGTAGGGTTTTTCCACTCGATCACACGTAGTCAGAATGGGCCCATGTGGAAAACCACCGTGAGATTGCAGATCGGTTCATCTTGCGTGGACCCACTGGGCCTTTCATGTCGTGGCACCCGCAAGTCAATTCAAGCTGCTTTGCGGCACATCAGCCACGGGTGGAATCTCATTTTGTCCAACACCACTCAGCCAACCCTGTCCAGGTGATGCGCTAGTGCCCCGACCAATCAACGTTACTCTGCCAGGGGGGTCGATTTACTGCATTGGCGAAATAAGTGCCAGTGCGTGCAAGCTCTTCCCAACACCCAAGTGAATCGGCCAATGCCGAAATACTACCACTTGGGCAGTGGGGTTGTGCGGGCACATCCGAAATCCCAGGCAACCGCGACTTATGACTAACGAAACAGCGACGAAAGAAATGAGAGACAGAGAGAGAGCGGGAGGTAAATATAAATATAAATATAAATAAATAAATAAATAAATAAATATATATATATATATATATAGGCCAGGGGACTTTACCCGTCCCCTACGCCCAATGAAAGAAAAGAGCGGGATGTATCTTTTGCCGGGCGCGGGATTTAAGACGTACCTTGGTTTGAATAAAAACACAGAGGTTTCTGGTGTTTAGGGGCGTTTTTGTTTGCGGAATCGGGTGTTTACTATAAGATCAGTTGGTTAGGCTGAAATCTGTACAGCAGGCCCCGCGCCCGGCCTCGGTGTGTTGGGTAAGTCGTAAGTGTGGAGTCATTCTGTCGGAGAAAGGTGCCAACCGCCCATGGGCGTCTTAAATATTAGGAGCCGAGCTAATCGGTAATTTCATAGAATGGTAGTCAAAAAACAACAGGAAGGCTTTCTCGGAGCAGAACCTGTGTGGAGTCTGTAAGGACTCCCAGCAAGGTGGGAAACACAAGAAAATCAGGACTTTATAGACACCAGAGGGAAAAGAAGGGCGTCTTGAATCCCGCGCCCGCCTATCTTTTTACCGGCATGTCTGAGTTGGTTTCCCCCACAAGGGCCCACGACAAGGGCGCACCGTGCAGTGCGGGGAGCCTCGACAGCTCCCTTAACCCCGGAGAACAGAACAGCAGCCGAAGCATCACCACAAGCAGGAACATGCAACGGAAGTATGTAAATCAAGTACTGTTCAGACAAGCAGAATCCGCAACAGTTCCTGCGCCTCTAGACTGCTGATTGCATTTACATAGAGGAGGGCTGAGTCGGGCCTATGTTTGACTTAGAGTTTGAGTGAGTGCCGAAAGGATGCCATCCGGTTCCTTATGCTGAAAGGCATGAGTCTGTTCGAAACTGTACGTAAGTAAACACCAAGCCCTGCAGAATACAAAACTGCAGAATGCATCTTGAACACAGCCGTTGACCGGATTCTCACAAAACAAAGTCTGCTGCCGGGACAGGCTCAGCTTGAGCGAGTCAGAGAAGGACTTGAACAACTTCATGTCCACGTGGTGCCCCAGCTAAAGACAAAGAGGGTTCAGCGGGTAGCATGGGCAAGTTTGCAGCCGACTGCAAGCAACAGCTTGGAACATGCAGTCTAGAGCTAATGGTCGCATCGCGATTTCGCGCTAGCTGCCGCCCGGGAATCATGAAAAGCGGAAACACGCTTCATTGGTCGTGCAAGTGCGCATCTCTGAGCTTCTCCAAGGCCAACTCCAGCCCGAGCCCGGACGCAGAAGACCTCCTCAGCCTCAGCGAGAGCCGGCTGGATGGACCCACCCTTGGTGGCCGACTGAATTCGGACACCAGCGATGCAAGCGGGACCGAGGGGTGCTAACGCGAGGGGCGGGTGTTTTCGGATTGAACCGCAGGCCTATAGGGTGCCTAGGGTGGAGATGGGTTTGCTGGGTCTCACTGGCATCGTACCTCACTCGGAGGAGCTCGAGCTCGAGCATCGACGAGGAGTCTAAAGGGATTGAGTCGCTTCTGGCGATGACGTCCGACGCCGCATGGCTCATATGGACCACCTGCAAGGCTGAAGTTGCATGTGATTCCTACTGTTGCCCAGCAAGACGCAGGCCAGCTATTTGCACAGAAGGCTCCGGCACGAACTTCGGCTTGCAGCCGATGACCTGACCTACTTTTCGGAAGCAGGACCACAGCTGGCCAAGTGTTTGGGCGAGTGAATTCATGTGAGTTCGGCTTTCTGGGCTGGAGGTCCTTGTAAGGTTCGTTCCAGCTCGACTACTCTATTCTCTTGACGATTCACGACAGGGGGCGGGATACTCGCAGTCCCCACTACTATCCGATACTCAGGTGGCTCCGCACCTACAGGGAGGCGGACCTGTGTCAGATACACTGGCTTCGTGCGCGGAGCCAAGGGCGCGAGATCCGCTTTGTCTCAATCTCACAGGAGCGCAAGACATTGCTTGTGTTTTTTAGCTCCAAGGCAGTGGTTGGTTCAAGTCTCGAACACCTGAAAGAAATGAACTGACAGGATGCACACCGAGCATCCTTGAGCTTCACGGGAGAGATTCCTCCTCTGGCTGCCAACACCAGGCTTTGGTCCTACAGGCCGGGAGATTCTTAGGGCAACATGAGCTTGAAGCGCAGGATCGCCCAAACAGCACTGCAGAACTGGCTATGCTACCTACGAGGTTGCAGCGTGTACTCCGAGGCGAGGAGATGATGCTGCTCCAAGGTTGGCCAACCGAGACCCACTTACATCCTCGCTGGCACAGTGCTGTGAAGCTGCCGACAGGTTTCAAGCCGCATCATTGGCACCTCGGGAGTCTCTCCGAGTCGACGATCAGCCGCATGGCGGGCAGCGCGATGAGCGTCCACATGACCGAGCTCTAAAGCCTTTAAAGCCAATGTGAAGCTGGCCGTGCACGCCGGAGATGCTCCGAGCTGCTGTGACGCGAAACTGGGCCGGATGTGGAGTTCCAGTGCTCGGCAGGATTGCAGCTCTTCTTGCCGCCCTCCTGGCCAGTGTGGATCTGAAGGCGCAGCTGGCTCAACTACGGGAGATGTAGAGTCGGTGCAGCCTAAAGCGGAGTCGAGGGTGCTTGAAGTGCGGTATTGAGCCTTGTACACACACACACACAATGTTGAAACAACTGCAATAGCATCATCCTATACCCAGATTCTATTCGCAGTGCCAGACTTCTGCCAGGCTCCGCTGCAGGAAGCCCGCCGGCGCACCATCAGCCTCGCCGAGCTGCGAAGCAGGACTCCGACATCTTTGAAACTTAAACCTCGTTCTCCGTTTCATCTTTGTCGGCCCTTGTAGTCTGTATCCTGCTCACCATGCAGCACTTTTGGGAGTTGCTTTTGGATGTTAGGTTCAGGCTGGTTAACGAGTGCCAAAGCTGAGCGCACATGGCCACGAACGGACCGAGCATCTCTTGCACGGAAGGCGCAATGAGCATTTCATGTCTCCCAAGCTGTGTGCTTGCAGATACGCGGGGATTCGACAGCGCCTAAACGGCTTGCGCCGAAATGCAAGACTTGGAGCATGAGGCTTTGGACCAAAAGCGGTGCCGCAATGCATTCTTGCGATTGGAGCAGCCATCCACACATCCTTTTCTGTGTTCGTACAGCTGGGGGCTGTCCCCTATCACGTGCCCAGTTTGGTCCTGGGCTAGGGTCGCACTGTAGTTTTGCATGCTGCTGCCGTGGGTGTTAATCAGACTGCCCACGCAGTTCACAGCCCATGTATCATCTTCCACCTGTTCAGCAGCTGCATACCTAGGTCTATGGCCTTCACGAACGAAGCACCTCCAGATGGAGAGTGCTCCCGCGAGAAGGTTGAATAAGACAGCAGCCAATGCTTTGGGCGCCGAAGAACATGTCTTGGCTGTCAGTATTCAACCAATGCCAGTCGGAGATAATCGAGCCCATAATCGAGCCCAATCGAGCCTAACTTTGTGTGTGAAGGTACAACACGCTGGCTCTATACTGCCTGCGGGCTGGCCTTCCACCTGCCAAAGCCTCAGGAGACTTTTGAGTGGTGATCTCCGGCGCCAGTTGTTGCTGTTTTGTTTAAGGGCGCAAAGGTCTTGCTTAGACATCTTAAGGGTTCGTTTAGGCTTCCTTAAGTTTCAGTATACTACTGGGCATCAACGAAGCATTGCTGGCTCTTCGCAAGGTCTTGGTGAATATGCCACCAACGAAATCTGTCGGAGTCAAGCTGAGGCCGTGTTCTTCTGCACGCAGCAGCTGGTCCGCGCAGGAAGCGCCACTCGGATTTCCAACTTCCGAGACGCGATCTCCGAGCCTGTTGTGCCCAGAACTGTGGATCACTCGGAGTTTAGTGGATGTTTTGGAGAGGCAGAAGCAGAACGCGCACGAAGCTGAGGAGCTTTTCGTTTGCTA
Organism: Symbiodinium sp. CCMP2456; assembly: GCA_905221635.1. Taxonomy (NCBI): domain Eukaryota; class Dinophyceae; order Suessiales; family Symbiodiniaceae; genus Symbiodinium; species Symbiodinium sp. CCMP2456. The sequence goes on from CAJNDV010001511.1 coordinate 13,082, forward strand.
CGGATACGATCATCCTCGGCAATATCCCCTTGCATCGCTCCAAGCGCTTTGGTGAGTCTTTCCTTTTTTAATGCACCGCTCAGCATGTAGACATAAGACGAGGGAGCAGAGCATGTAGGCAACATACCAGTGAGAACCAGACAAGGCTTCAGCACGAGCTGAACCAGACCTTTGAATGTCAGGCAGAGCCGACTCCAGAAGAGGACGCGTTGCAGCGCCGAGAAGTCTGCGCGAGGCAAGCACTGTGCTGTGGGAAAGTGCATGTTACCGTGCGGAGGTCCATTTGAGAGCCGCGCGCATGAACGTGCTGCAGACTTCTCTGGGTGCTGCTCCAGGCATCCGCAACTATGTCCGGACTTTCCTCCTCCCGTGGAAACAGTTGACCACCCAACCGTTTTGAATGAGTTGCAGAATCAGGACAAGGCGGGGGTGCTAGACAAACCCAGGTACGCGTTGAGTTCCCGCGGAGGAAGTTGCTAGTAAGTACCGCAGCGGATTCAGTGCGAGTTTATGTAGCCATTGCAGACAGGCCGACATGCAAGCCACCCCGGAACCGATGTCAAACTTCGAGGTGCCTGTTGCACAGCCGATTGGTCTCTTTCGCAGAGTGAGGCACTCACATGCACTTGTCATGGTTGAGGTGGGGACGGAGCAGTGGCGGACGGATCTGTCAGATGTTGTTCTGCCAACTCCGGCCTACGATTCCGACTCGGATTGAGTCTCAATGCCTTGGCAGGCAGAAAACAGTCCAGACTCCACTCAATACTCCCACCGAGCCACGCTCGCCACGACAGGGCTCCGCCTCCCGTGCATTTCAGGTAAAGTGGATGATGGAACCGCCCCGATGATAGTGAGCATCCCCTTGTCCTTTCGTTTGCATACTATCTTGAGCGGCTTCCATGGGGCGACCTATGGATGGACTTAGCCTGCCCGACTCAGAAGCTCTTTTGAAGTGATTGATGTAATTTTAGGATGGACACGGATGTTGGTTGAATTCGTTTTCCAGCTACAGCACGGCTCACTCAAAATTGATTATTGCCTAGAAAAATGCACAAAAATATTAGGACAATTAGAAAAAGAAAATAAATTATTTCGATTTTATAAATCATTCTTTATTCAATGTAATTTCTATTATATATAATTTCCGATAATGAGCTTTAATATTAATAAAGAATAATTATCATATTATTTGTCAAATATTTATTTAATATCATAATATTTTAATTATCTCTATTTTGGAAAAAAAATATATTGATATATTTTTTATATTCAGTCTAATTTTTATTATTCGAAGAAATAATAAGAAATTCTACTTGTTATTAGATTTAATAATTACGATAATATCTTGAAAATATTATTTTATATAATTTTAAGATCGAATATAATAATATCTAAATATTTCTTTTATATCAAAAAATAAATAAATTTGAATATTTAACAAATAATAATCTGAAAATATATATTTTAAAGAATTTAGACGATTGAAATAGATTGAAAAAAATATAATATACATTTTAGTAAAG
>CAJNDV010001514.1:50866-63603 GCA_905221635.1 Symbiodinium sp. CCMP2456
TTTCTGCCTAACCCAACCTATGGGGCTGCTTTTTGGGAGTCTTCCTGGGTGCTACTCTGTGCCATATTCCCTATGACCAACCCTTGAACAATACATAGGTGTTCTCAACATCTTGAGTGCAAGGGTCCTTGCTTGAAGGATCCTACCATTTAGGATCTATACTAGGGTGCCCCCTTAACCCTAATAAACCCCTAAACCCTTAAACCCTAAACCCGAAACCCTAAACCCTAAACCCCTAAACCCCTAAACCCTATAAACCCTAAACCGCTACATCTCAGAGCAGTCGCAAAAAGGTGCCTGGGAGGATTCCTTGGGTGCCACCAGCACGCGGTGGAGCGCCAGAGGCCACATCAGTGGTGTCGTCGCCTGACCATGACCCTCCCTGTACCCTCACACGGTTTAGGGTTTAGGGGTTTAGGGGTTTAGGGTCTAGCGCTTGGGGTTTAGATGGGCTTAGGGTAATCGGGGGATCTGGTCCCAAATAATGGGTACTTCGGGTCTAGTAGAGGGTACATGGAGGGTCTAGGGATACCACACACTTCCTCTGTTGGTGGGGTCTTATAGTAAGGATCCTAGGACTGGAAGTTCCGTGAGCTGCTAGTTTCTATAGAATCGGGTCCCATAAATGTCTGAAGCTGTCACATAGAAGGGCTTTCTTACTCAGGGGTCTATGTTAAGCTTTCGTGGCTCGTCACCGGTGCGAGAGCTCGAAGCGCTGTTCTCCTGTGCTGCCTGGAATGCATGCCGGGCATACTGAGGGTTTAGGGCTTATAGGGTTTAGGATGAGCCCATCTCTGGACATCGAAAATCACCCAGTTCACTGTCGATGTGCCCGCTCCCAAACATTAAGACAACTGCCTGGGCTTCTGAACATTAGCGTCATTAGCGCCTGATCATGGACTTGTCTTGTGCCAGTCCTTTTTTTTAAACGGAGCCTTTGGGGGTGGATTCCCCCGCAGCACACTCTGCCTACCTTTTCCCTGAAAGGACGGGCGCACCTCGGAGCGGTCCGAGTCCTGTCCAGTGCAAGAGCTTGGGGTCTCGGAAAGGGGCTGCAGGTATACGGGACCAACCCTAAACCCTAAACCCTAAACCCTAAACCCTAAACCCTATATTCACGGACTCCAGGAGTCCGAAACAAATGAGAACAGTTCGGATTCACATGAAGTCTACGAATCAAGCCCTAAACCCGAAACCCTACACACCTGTATTGGATGGAAGAGATGGTCGAATCAACCCAGCCCAAGCAACCATTGGTTAGATGCTTGTTGACAAATCTCTGCAGCGGAATCTTCGATAGATCTTGTCAGGTGCAACCAAGAAGTGTATGGCTTTAAACTTATTAGGCTATATTTGTGGGGCCGGGGGGGGGGAGGAGCTGAGGGATAGCGTTCATGGGCAGCGAAAAGCAAGGGTTACAAGTACGACGACTGGGGTTGTGACAAATCTTGCTTAGAAGACGCATCATCCATCAAGCTCGCTTTAACCACATCCCGGGACCCTCTGCTAACCTTGAGAGACTCAGAGACTCCAATAACCCTTAATTAAGGAATATACCTGAAGTCATATTAGGGATCCTACTATAATTTGAGGTATATTCCTTAATTAAGGGTTATTGGAGTCTCTGGGGACTCCTGAAAACACTGCACACTCAAGCCGTCCTGCAGCTTTCCAGCACCGGCCATGTGCCGCAACCTGCTTACTCGGACCCTTTAAGGACTCTTCACGATGTTGTCGGGGTTCAGTCCCTAAACCCTAAACCCTAAACCCTAAAACCTAAACCCTGAACCCTGAACCCTAAACCCTAAACCCTTACATGAGGTTTCTTGTTTCTCAGGCTTTCGTTAGAAAGATTTTGGGGTCTGAAGCTCTTACTTCTTGGGACATATCGATCACTTGGGAAGAAGAAGGGTTTTCAGGCATGCTGAGTGGCTGTGTAAGAGGTGTTGATGTGCAGATGTGCATCTCTTACGAATCAGGCCTTAGAATGGCTGTATCAGTAGGGTTCTACCCATAGGCCGTAAAGTAGTTCCTTTTGGGGGTTCATATATAGAATCCTATAAGGTAACCCCAAACAGGAACTACTATGGGGCCTATGGCTAGAGCCTGCAGAACTTCCTGGGCTTTTATGAATCCGCCCCAGACAGGACTGCCCCATGAGTAGTTCTCTACACTATTTTTAGGTCCCCAATATAGTACGGCACCTTTATAAAGAGGACCCTAAAAGGGACCCTAATTTTGAAAAAATACCTACATGGCTTTGAGAACAGCGAAAATCGGAAGGCATGGCTCCATGGCACGCGTGCCTAGCGATGCACATAGCAGCTGTAGGAACACGAAGAGAGGAGCTGCTTTTCACACAACCCCCCAGGTTCATCTGGGTAGTTCTCTAAAGTAGGGTCCCTTTTTAGGTCCCTAAAAAAGTACGGCACCCTTATAATAGTGACCCTAAAAAGGACCCTAATTTAGAAAACTACCCATGTGCCAGAGCTCACTTGTTACAGGATCTCAGCTGGTCTTGGTTTGCTCAGGTTTTCTATAGCAATCCGCAGAACGGCAGGTTCCAGCAGCCGGCAAAGTCCCGCCGATGAAAACGTCGAGTGGAAAAACACCGTAAGATTAGAACCCGAAAAGCAGTTCAGGTTCGAGAGGGTGCAAGTACCCATAGACCCTAAAGTAGTTCCTCTTTGGGGTTCCTTATATAGAATCCTATAAGGTAACCCCGAAAAGGAACTACTATGGGACCTATGGGTAGAATCTTCGAAGTACTTGGGGACTCCTCGCTCCCCCCTGCTGGGGCCTGTTGACGTTCATGCGCATCAGCACCTTGGCGGCAGGGTTGGTCGGCAGTCAAAGGCCCCATAGTAGTTCCGTTTTGTGGTTTGTATTTAGGATGCTGATAGGTAATTCCAAAAAGGAACTACTATAGGGCCTATGGGTAGTCATGCAAGCTTGATCGAGATCTATGTGGGTCGTAAGAACGGGCAGCATCCTCGGGCGACGCTCGTGCCGCAACCGTTCAGCCACTGCGGTCCGGACAACCCTTGGCCAGTCGCGAGATGCCGCAAGTATGTCCAGCATCGGGGCTCAGAAAATGAGAGCATACCACGTCGGGATATATCCTAAACTACTATATGCCCCAAACCAACACCCCTGAACCCCAAACCCCAAGCCCCTTGCACCATACCAGAACTTCACAGTAGGTTTCCGAAAGGAGCTACCTAGAACATGTCTAGCCAAGAAAAATAGTATTGCATGCCGTTACGAATCCTGTTCATCTCCCAAGAGAGTGCAAAAGCCCCATCAATTTCCTGCACGCAAAGTGTAAACGATAGAGGGACGTGTGCGTGAACTGTGGTGTCTTGCACAATCAAGGGTGTATTGGGCTCTGTGATTGAACGTGGTGTATAGACAGCATTTTGGCCCTGAGGAAACCTATCTAGGCCCCGGAAAAAACACCAAATAAAGCTTCAACCAGTCCAATCTTGCTTCAGTGCCCTTATAAAGCTGCAGCTACAGGCTTTTATAAGCAAGAGCTCAAAGAATCGAAGCCAAAGACAACTCCGAAGAACACTGATGCCTTGAGGCACTCCAATGATCGGTCTATTTTACACTACCATTCCCTAAGGGTCCATGTACCCATATAGGGTTTAGGGTTTAGGGTTTAAGGTTTAGGGTTTAGGGTTTAGGGTTTATAGCATATACTTGGACCCCAAAGTACCCAAATAGGAACTACATTAAGGCCAATGTATCTACTATATGAGTACATGGACCCTTTGGGATTCTACTCTTTCCATCTATGCTCAACACCTGCTTAGGCTGAATCTTCTCTTTAAGAGTTCGGACTAAGATTGGCTGTAAGTTATGAGACCAAGCCTCGTAGCTATGAGTCCCAACATGCAGGCTTTAGCCACTTCTTCTTGCATGCTGCGGCCTAAACCCCAAACCCTAAACCCTAGAACCACCTGAAGCTCGCCTTCCCTCGACGCCGAGACTCCCCCAAGAGATCGCCTAGCCCCCCAAAAGCCGGAAGCTCTCCCGAAGCCTTAGAAGTGCCCAAAGGCCCCATAGTATACCTTAAACTACCAAACCCTACTTTTTTGTAGGTTCTTACTATAAACCCTAGTATGAAATTTATAGGGACCCTACAAAAAATAGGTTTTGGTAGGTTCAGGTATAGTTCCTTTTTGGGGGTACCTTATAGGATTCTATGTATGAACCCCAAAAAGGAACTAATTGAGGGCCTATGGGTATCGGTCCCATACTCTAAAAAAAACTAAGCGCAGACCCCTGCTAGGCCTGCCTCTCACCCTAAACCACCCAAAGCATAAGCCCCTAAAGCATGTGCGCTTTATAGACTCTCAAAGCCCCGGTTGACGCGAATTTCTAAAACCCGCAAGACCGCGAACCCCAAACCCTCTACACCCCCTTTAACACCCACGAGCGACCCCAAACCCTTCTAACAGAGCAAACCCATACAGTTTTTCAAAACCCCCAAAAACTGTCAACCGGGTGTCGTGCTGCTGCCGGGAGCTTAATCGCACCGAAGATCTGGGAGTGATGACCGAGTTTGGGTTTACCCATAGGCCCTAAAGTAGTTCATTTTTGGGGTTCATATATAGAATCCTATAAGCTAACCCCAAAAAGGAACTATGGGGCCTATGGGTACGCTTTAGCTCACCCTGAAAGCCTTACCTTTTCAAAGGAAATTATAATAGGAACCCTCAAAAAATTGGCTACTTGGGGTTCAGGTAGGGCTAAGCGCTTAGGGGCTTAAGGATCCCTAAGGGTCCATGTACCCATATAGCATATACTTAGACCCCAAAGTACCCAAATAGGAACGACATTAAGGCCAATGTATATACACTATGAGTGCATGAAACCCTAAACCCTAAACCCTAAACCCCAAACCCCAAACCCTAAACCCTAAACCCTAAACCCTAAACCCTAAACCCTTAGGGGATTTCTTTAGGGGAACCATGGCTTCAGGTGCCTTCGAGGGGAGCTCTTGGGTCTCAGGGGGTCATGGAACAGGGAACCGTATGGTTTCGGGGCTCTCCTTGTGAAGGTTCTTTGCTAATGGTTTAGGGTTTAGGGTTTAGGGTTTAGGGTTTAGGGTTTAGGGTTTAGGGTTAGGAGCAACTGTAAGGGGAACCTTATAGGGTTTATGGGCCCTTAACAGGTTCCTATAACTCTAAGGGTCCATGTACTCATATAGTATATACATTGGCCTTAATGTAGTTCCTATTTGGGTACTTTGGGGTCTGAGTATGTGCTATATGGGTACATGGACCCTTATAGCGTAAGCCTATAGGGGTTCCCGCAGCGGGAACTGTAAGGGTTGAGGGTTTAGGGCAGTTTGGTGCCTTAGGGGGTTGGGGCTTAAGGTCTACCCAGGAGGAGTTCGCAGTGCAGTAGGATGGCTACTTGGAGGGTCGGGAGACTTAGTAAGTGGGTAATAAGTAGACGTATAAGTACCCTAACAGGGACCCTAATTGGGGTTATAGTACTTATAATTCTATAAAAACAACCATCTACTAAGTCCCCCGACCCTCCAAGTATTCGACCGCCCTTTACCAGGATCCTCCCTGTCCCCGCTAGAAAGGACGGAAACCTCGAACTGAACCAATCCCAAACCCCGAAAACCCGGAACCCCAACCCGGCCCTAAATCCCTAAACTCCTAAATCCCAAAACCCCCCTTAAGCCCTGGCCCTAAATCCCTAAACCCTTAAACCCTAGACAGACCCATCCCCAGGTAGAGGGGTTTCTGAATCAGGGGTCTACAGTCTACGGTATACATCACCCGAGCACTCCTGTGAAACTATTGCGAACTCTGCACTCTCAACCCCCTCAGACCCTACCTTGACCCCAAGAAACATACTATACTTCATACGCATAATATCTGGGGTTCCTTCTGAAGGTTTCCTTACATGATTGCCTTTGGTGTTGAGGCAAAGCTTTAAGCGCCAAAGCCACAAAACCGGAAGCCCAAAACCCGAAGGCTCTAACAACCCTCAATCAACTCCCCCAAACCCTAAACCCTAAACCCTAAACCCTAAACCCCTAAACCCTAAACCCTAAACCCCAACCGTCCACCAAAAATTCTCGACGATGAAAAAATCTGGGAAGCTCGAAGCTCTGAGCCAAAAGCCTTGGCCAACGCACCATTCCACGTGATGAGATCGAACTCCGGACCTGACTTCTCAGGAGCATAGAGGTTTAAGGGGTACCCCAAGGGTCCAAGTACCCAAGGGGCCAAAAAGAAACCTTACACATCCATCTAAAACCCCGGACTTAAACACTAAACCGAAACTGCACCCCTAGGTTGAAGCAAGCCCCTTCTTGGGTTTCACAGTTTCGACCGGGCCGGCAGCTCAAGACATAAGCCAGCTCCAGCCAGAGGATCAACGGAGAGACCTGCTACGCCCAGGGCTTACAGTAGGGTTTAGGGTTTAGGGTTTTTGGAGGGTTCAAATGATTAGGTTTTATAAAGAAACCATAATGAGGAACCCTAAAAAAGTAGGTCCTTTAGGGTCCAAGGTGGGTTTAGGTTAAGGTTTCTGGTTCCCTGCTGGGGCTAATTAAACATGAGCGTCTTTTGATTCTATTGGGTTGCACTATAAAAAAGGTAAAACATTGCAGCCAACAACGACCCAAGTTTAGGGCTCAGGGAGGGCTCAAATGATTCGGATTTCGGATATAAGGGCTCTTGGGTTTAAGGGGCTCTTAAGGGCGCCGGGTTTCGGGTTCAACAACTTCAGGATTCATCGCCGCGAAACGAAGCGGAAAATGGTGTGTTGATAGCCAAAGACTTTTCAAAATAAACGCTGCGGACATGTACTCGGAGGGCCTTGTCAATGCGACGAGGGTTGGGGTACATTATAATGCTCAGCCTAGCTTGGAGCGATGGACAGGGGGTGCTAAGCTAATGGGGTGCTAGTCGACCAGTTGGTGCCTCACTCACTCACTCACTCACTCACTCACTCACTCACTCACTCACTCACTCACTCACTCACGGCGCCGAGGGAAGTATGAAGATCGAATTGGGGAGATCAGAACAGGAAGCTGAGTCGGGCGAGAGACGACAGCCCCGGCACCACGGGGTGCGGCAGCACCGCCCCCCGGCTCAGTCGGGCGAAAAGTTGACGGAAGCGAGCGAGCGGGGTTGTTTTGTGTTTTGGGGTTTGGTGTTTAGGGTTTAGGTATCCTTAAATCCTGTTTTGAGCAGGTCCCACCAGGAGTTTGTCCGTAAACCCTGAACCATGAGCCGCGGGACTTTTCCACACACGTGCGCTGGCTTTCTACCTTCTCGATTGCCAGGCCATCGGCCCTGGACGCCAAGCTGGGAATCGAAGCATTCAGCGCACAAAAGTGTGCTTTCTGCTGTGCCACGTGGGCCAGCAGCACAGCACGGCTCCTGTTGACGTCAGCATCTCCTTCCGTCTTCGCTGCTGTGTCCTGACATGTCTCTAAAGTCCGCTAAAGATGCCGGGCGATAGAACAGGCCAAAAGTGTCTGGGCTTCCAAATCTTGTTAAGGAAAGGGGATCGCACCAAGATTGTGTTACTTCAATGCATCCGATCATCCTCATGCAAGGCAGCCAGCTACCGCACTGTGAAGCCAACAATCCAAGAAAACCACAGCACACAAACACCTTGCCTGAGCTTCAGCTGCCGCCAATGCTGCTGCTCGGGCCATCTCCTGATGGTGCTGCAAGCTGGCTGCTGAGACCATCTCTGTCACACATTTCCAGCGCGGCCCTGCAAGCGCGGGATCAGAAGTGTTGTGAACGATGCCATCATACGTTCCTGCCAGGAGATGCTCGTCCAGCTCGCAGAAGGGCATCTTGTGCATCGCGGTTGCAGCAGCTATGCCAGTCCTGAATTGTCTACTAGACCATGACCAAAAGAAGACACATTCAAACCCTGATTGGATTTGGACTGAACGTCGCCAAGCCAAGGAACTCGCAACTCTAAGTGTGTATTGTTACACGGTTACACTTCGACTCAGATGCCATAATGAGGCAAACGTCGCCCATTTGCAAGAAATCTGCTTCAGCTGCAAGCGCTCGGCCGATGAGAGCAGCTTCTGTCAGCGACCACTGCTCGTCGGCTGCGATCTGCTCCATGCGGCGGAGCCATCGCCGCATCATGGTGACGAAAGCTTCTTTGCTTGCAATTGGTGCAGCGTTCTCTCTCTTGCGCACCTGGCTAACAAGAAGTTCCTAGTCACAATTTGTGACAGTGCACAAATGACAAATGACAATCAAACTTCAAACTGACGCAAAAATGAGTCTAGCCCCTAGGGCCTTGCAGCTTGGAGGCGCATCTCGCCACCATGTCAACGGAATTGCAATCGCTGGAAGGCTATGCTTCGTCATGAACTCATCGAGGAGGTCCAAGCCTTTCACCGGAAATCGGACATTGGTGGTCGCTTGCCAGTCCTGCAGACACTTAAGCCAGAATTGCCTCTGCCCCACACCTACAATGCCTGCGCAACAAGCCCCCTAAGGTGGAAAGGTTGTCCAGCAATTGTGTTTACAGTCGCTACCACTTTGCTGACAAGTGTCCGTCAATTTAGACCCTAAGCTTGAACCAGGCACTGAAGCTCCATTGGCTGGCGCTGGTGCGTTGCGTCCTGACTGTTGTCTCGGGCTCGGCCTCCAGCAGCACGCACGCATCTGCCTCGCCGACTCTTCTTTCATGAGGGTCCAAGGTTTAAGGCTTGGGGAAATTGCCAGCAAGCTCAAGGCTGGCTGGCTATTGCAGTCAGGGGTTTAGTAAGGGGTTCCCATTCTATGGGGTTCGCATTCCCATAAATCTAAGGGTTTCCCAAAATGGTTAATGGTTTGGGTTTAGGGTTTAGGGCTTTAGGGTAATCTTCAAGGGGGGTTGTGTGGGGAGGGTGTAGGATCAGAGAAAAATCATCAAAATCAAGGTCTTTTAGTATTGGGAGCATAGTCTTCAGGTGTTGGGGTAGAGTTTAGGGTTTCGGGTTTCGGGGTTTAGGGGTTTAGGGTTTAAGGCTACGGGCCGGCCGTAATTTTTTTGAAGCCAAATGCAAGGCAAGAGGAGGGGGTGTGAGAGGGGAGGTGCTCAAAGAAAGGCAGGGGGGAGAGGGGGAGGTCCCTAAACATGGTGGGGTTGTGGTGTGCCATGTGCTTCCATGCCATGCTGCACGGGACACTCGACACTTTTTCGACTGCTGGCTCTGATGGGTCCTTTAGTCTACTGCCATTGTGTGAGACTGCTACTGAATCCAGCTGAAGCCCTTTCAGCTCTGTCTTTGGCTCTCTGGTCATCCCTTCTCTTCTTCCTGATGTCCTTTTCGGCTTCATATTTCAGCCTCCACTTGAGCCTCAGAGCTGCCCTTCTTTCCTCTCTTTTCTTGTCCTTCGCCTTCTCCTTGTCCTTGGCATCGTTTTTCGTCTTCCTGTCCCTTTGCCTCTGCTTCTTCAGCCTTTCCTGCTCTTTTGTTCTGATCCTCTTCTTGTTCTTCTTCTTGTTGTCCTTCTTGGGCTTCTGCTGCTGCTTCTTGAGCAACTTCCTCTTGTCCTTCTCCTTCTGCTTCGGAGTTCACTCCACCGCCGCAAGAGTACACGATGCAATTATCGTGCACGATGCTGCCTGGGCACAACGAACACGGCGACCACGCTGGCTTGCAGGCGAGTACATCACACGCTAGAGCATCCATTGCGCTAGTTTCTAGCCGCAGCTGCTCGCTTAAGTTACGACTTGCCGGCTTCCATGCAGTCTGAACGAGCCTTCGGAAGGCATCACCGCCGTCAGGATCTTGGCGTCGGTGATGGTGTGTGCAGGATACCTCCAGACCTAGCACGCAACATGCGGTATGCAGGGCCACACCCCCCACAAGCGCACGGAGAAGAGTGCACCCGAGGCGCCGCCACTTTCCCGACGAGGATCTTTCCGTTGCACACGATGTGGCACTCATCCCGCCCCAGACGCCGGCTAGGGTCGTCATGGTAGGGGTCGCTGATGGCCTTGACGCCGCCGCTGCTTGCGGGCCTAAGTCGGTCGGCGAAGGGACAGAAGCACCCGGTCATGCTCGACTCGAGAAGGGCCTCCAGCAGACGACCTTTACAGGCAGACCTTCCGGCGAGCGGCATATGCAGCTTAGATTTCTTCCGGCACCTCTCGTAGGCCGAAACGTAAGTCCCAACGCGGTGGCTGCTTTCGTACCCCGGAGGATGCACTCCGGAGTGTCCTGCGCAGCCACGTGTCCAGGCAGGCGAGCATATAGAAGCAGGACGGAGCGTGCCGCCTCCATGCGCCACTGGCTCAACACTGGCGGCGGCGTCGGCGGCTCGTCCTCATGGTGATGTGGAGGCCCATTTAGCATCGTGGGCCTGTTTAATGCGCTTTTTTCCGGGCTCAGGCCGAATACCACAAAAAAACGAGCGGCCTAATAAGTGCGCTCTTTTCGGGGAGGGGGGTCTTTGTTCGGGTGGAGTTGCTCCTGTCTGCTGATGGTCAATCTTGAGCAGCCACGACCTACCCCCCCCCTTCCAAGAGCCCTCCACACCCCGTCCAAGAGCCCTTCAAAAATGCTCCAAGACCCTTCTAAAGACCTTCCAACAGCCCGCCACGAGCCCTCCAAGAGTTGCCCAAGAGCCTTCCAAGACCCTCCAAGAGCCCTCCCGGAGCCCTCCAAGACCCCTCCAACCTCTTCACCAGTCCTCAGAAAGGGGAATGAACAGACTGTAGACCCTAAACCCCTAACCGCCCGGGGTTTAGGGTCTAGTTTCAGCTCCGAAAACGCATATTGGATGGCTCAAAATTCGTTTTTGGCACTCATATTCAAGCCTGCCTACTGCAGTCCATGAACATACTGTAAAACTCTACATAAACCCTAAACCACCACAGGATTTAGGGAATAGGGTCCAGGGTTTAGGGCTTAGGGAGATTGCCACACGACACCACTTCTGCCCGTAAGGGCTCTAGACCCCCCGCAGAAAACAAGCCTGCGAAAGGCTGCTAAATGCTGCAGAGGATCTTCACCTCGTTGATGATTTTGCAACGGCTCAAGTCTTTTTGGTGACTCAAGCATGAATCCCTGGCTGACTTCTGAACCCCTCCTAAAAGTGAAACTTTTAGCCAGAGCCAACCAGAAAAACGCCAAGTATCTATAACGCGACGAACTTCCCAGAACGTCTCGCCAGCTTCATAGACCCAGGCTTTCCAAGACAGATCCATTGCAGTGATCCAGTGAGCGGTTCTTTCCATGGCCATGGGGTTTAGGGTTTAGGTTGTTGGGTTTAGGGTTGAGGGTTCATTGACACACGTGCGCACACACACACACACATGGACAAGCCTGGCAAGGTCTGTAGCGACCCGGGTTCAGGGTTTAGGGCGAAGCAAAATTTGTGCAACGGGGTGTTTAGGGCTTTGGCTAGTGGTGACTCTTGTTGTTTACTCCTGGGATGGCCCCTCCTGTTCTTCGGGCTGGCCACAAGCCTTCATACAAGGAGCCAGCAGTCTTTTGGCATGGAGAACTGTGCATAGACCCTATGGCATACCTCCAACCGCTAGCACCCCTTAGCTTAGCACCCCTTGTCCGGTGCTACGACTAGCTACTGGTAAGAATATAACATACCTATATGGGAAGTATACGGAAATACTCTTGACAATTATTCCCACCGTCGTTTTTACTCAGAGCCCTCCGTCGTCGGCGGGGCCTCCTTGCGCAGCCGGAGCATCCGCACGTCGTCAATCTCCTCGACGGTGACATCCACAGAAAGATCCCTCACCTGACTCGGAGGTAGTTGGCGGCGTTGAGGTGCAGGCCTAGCCCTACCCAAAGGCCCCATAGTCGTCCCCTTTTTTGGTGGTTTGTATTTAAAGATCCTATTAGGTAATCCCAAAAAGGAACTACTATGGGGCCTATGGGTAAACCCTAAACCCTAAACCCTGAACCCTGAACCCTGAACCCTAAACCCTAAGCCCTGAACCCTAAACCCTCTATGGGTAAACCCTAGACTCCCTAAGCCCTAAACATTCGGCCTTTCAGGGTTTAGCTTGGGGCTCGGGGCTTCCGGGGCCTAAGTCTCTGGGTTTCTGGGCCCAGGGGGGGGGAACCGTGCGCCTCGGAGTTCCATCAGGGCCACCGCTGGTGAGGCTCTTGGCTTCAGGGCTGTGGAGTTGAGGGTTTGAGGGTTATGGTTTAGGGTTTTAGAGTTTAGAGAGTTTATAGGGTTTATAGGGTTTAGTTGAGGGTTTGAGGGTTATGGTTTAGGGTTTAGGGTTTAGGGGTTTAGGGTTTGAGGGGTTTTAGGGTTTAGGGTTTAGGGTTTAGGGTTTGAGGGTTTGGGTTTAGGGGTTAACATATGTAGCTATTCGGGTTCAAATTGCGCCGGTCTTTCTTCGAACTTTCAACTTTATACACCAGAGTCCCGGCATCGGCAGAGTGCACACCTGGCACCTCCAATGAACTTTGGAGGGCATGTTTCGGCGGCTTGGTGCTTTCACCCGAAGCTTCCCACTTTCTAAGAACTCAAGCAAACTAACATTCATCCTCCAAAGTGGGCTTAAACTACAACCTAAACCCTAAACCCTAAACCCTAAACCCTAAAGAGCCCAGCGTATATTGCAAAGCTGGATATTGAAGGAACTCTGCCCACCCACGATCCTTCAACTTTGAGGATTCCTCTACCATCTAAGGCACATTCTAAACCCCCCAAAAACCTCCAAACCCTAATCTGGTTCCCTGTTGGGGCTAT
>CAJNDV010001514.1:63703-78770 GCA_905221635.1 Symbiodinium sp. CCMP2456
ACTAGGAACCTACAGAAAAGTAGGGTTTGGTAGTTTAAGGTAGGGTTCAGGTCAACCCCGACACACTGAAACCACGGATTTAATATAGGGGCCTTAATAATTAGAAGAGGGTTTCGGGGCCAGTTACACTATAAGTATACTAAGGAACCCCCAAAAGAATATAGGTAATTCTTGAGGCCCCTATATTGGGGTTTAGGGTTTGGGGTGTCGAAACTGCCGGGATTAACGGGAAGCTTCGGATCAAGGATCTGGGCTCTAGGTTGGAGACTTCGGATTCCAAACCTTCAGCAGTTACATGCTGTAGGATGAATGGGGGATTTGTTCAAGCAAGCACCCTAAACCCTAAACCTGACTTTGAAAGGTGCCGCTTCCTGTGTCTGCCAAGCTGGAGGTGATCCAAGTCAAGTCGTGGGCGAATGGCCGCGATCTGGGCAAGACGGACCCTCATGGTCGTAACCCGGAATCCTTGCTTTCCACGCACCCAGAGCCTGAACCTTCATCCCTCGGTAGTGGTGGTGCTTTTGGTACTTTCTAGACACGGCCGAGCAGCCCATCAGTAGGTTACGAGTTTGGTTTAGGGATCCCACATGCGCAACTCTGACCAGCGTAAGGTTTAGGGTTTAAGTTTGGGGGCTCCGAGCTGGCACGAGGACAGCCATTTAGCACAGGGGGCCTCATTAATGAAGAGAACAGGGTTTGGGGCATACCGTGTACTAGAGTATGTTTGAATGGGGACAGTAAGGGAAAAGCTTGGCGAACTGGGCTAACTATTGCCCCCCCCTCTCTTACCTCTACCGGAATGACTAAGCCCGAAAAGTCTAAAGTTCTCTCACCGAATTAAGCAATAGCCCAAAGGACGCCAGGGCACCCCTAAACCCCAAACCCTGCCCCAAACCCTAAACCCCGAAGCCCTACACCTTAAACCCTAAAGCCATAAACCCCTAAACCCCAAATCCCAAACACTAAACCCACTTGGGCACTGGAGCTGTCCCACCTCCGCTCCCGGATGTCAAGATCCTCTGTCCTGGCAACGCCACGAATGGCTCAAAGAGAGGGAGGGAGAGAGAGAGCCTATACAGGGTTTAGGGCCTTCGGGCTTAGTATTGAAGGGGCACTTAAGCCCCAACACCCGTGTCTTCGCACGCAAGGCAGTCGTGTAAGCACCAGTAGATGCGTTCTATCGCATTCTGCAACTTGGAGCGCTTCTTGAAAGAAAAACACCCCAAGAAGCATCGGGGTGCTGCAAAAGAGAAAGGAGCTCCCCGTCTTCGTCACGACAGCGAACGGTCCACATACCAACGAGCTTTCCATGCACAGTCTGTGCCTCCACGACAGTCGCTGTTGCCTTCGGTACCGCACAGAGCCTAAAACAAACGCCCAAAAACCTGTTGCTCTTGTCGGGCCCCCTTGGTCATTCACATTCGCCCCCTCTCACAAACAGCAAATACAGGGGCTCGAGCGAATAAGGATTTTTGGGGGTATACTGTCGTATAAACCTGTATACACTAGACCGGGACTTTGAAATGATATCACCAGTTATTCAAGCCCTTTCTGCACCCACTGCCCCGATGTGTAAACCAGATGCCGTAATTTTCGCAGAAAAAGGGGTTAGGTTTCAATAGTCCGCTATTGGAATTTTAGCAAGCCACGGTATGTTGTAGAACCCCTGGCCGACATGAACAAGACCCTAAATATAAGGACGCCTCATCAATCATCCCTAATTATCAGAAACCCAATAATTACTAACAGAACACCGTAAATCCTATGTCTGAGAAGCACCATTTTTGATAGCTGGCTTCTGGCCTCGTCATGACGGTGGCCGCAGCGGCCAGCGTCGTGTCCGCGAGACCAAACGAAACGGATGCCTCAAGGAAGAAGGAAGGTTCAGGTCGAATCCCGGGATGGGGGGCTTAGGGGTGAAGGTTGTTGCATTAATTTTCCTTTACTAATGTCATGTTACAGGAAAACTTTGTTTCATTGTTGTATTGCCATACTTATTGTACTTACGACGATACAAGTGGGACCCAACTATATTCGCATACAGTAGTTACCATTGCTACTGTTCCGCTGGCGCGGGTCATATTCGTAACGAACGGAATGGCATTACTATGCCGGCAATCACGGCAACCCTGCTAAAGTCACCTTAGGCAGCAAATTTGCCCTAGGCGCCTTGACTAACAATGCGGCAGAAAGCCGTAAACCTTGAAAAGTTGGGATGTCCCCTCGGGAGCGCTAGGGTTTCAGGGCGAAGGTCATAAGGTCCTTGGGGGTTGTTGGTTCCAAGCTTCAGGCAAAAAATTACGAGCGTCGGGGTTTGGGGATGAGCACTCTTTCTGACCAAACAAAATGATGTAGAGTTCAGGGTGCTTGGATGTTGTGGTGATTAATTCAACAAAACAAAACGCCGTGGTCCAGAAACCATAGACTTAGCTCCGGCAGGGCCTATAACAGCTCCTACAGTGGGGCAAAGGGCAAACAAAGACCTTGTCGACCCGATTTTGACGTTGTGGAGCTTGGGCTTAATGTTTCACAAAGGGACAAGTTCTTACTCATGGGCATGGGAACTACAACCCCAATCCCAGAATCATGCACGACTTGTCAAACTCCCCTACCTGTGCACCCCGGCGCCCCAAGCAGTAAGGCCGTGGCAACTCTATTCGATGACCGGGTAGGTCGTATGGAGGCGGCCTGCTTTGAAAGGACGGAAGCTGCACATTGTAGGGGTTTAAGTTGTAGCATGTAGCGCAAGCTCCTACAAGTTCATTCGCTTTGCACTAGCAAGCCGTGATGCCGCATGTCATACTTGCTTCAGAAGAGTAAACGAAGATAGCGGCCGGGCCGGATTTATGGCTGGTGCATTGCAGGACCATGGCTTTTCTTTCGTGAACTACATGACAGATTCATCAATCATTGAAGCCCGATAGCCCTTTTCATGCGACAACTGCAAAGGAACGACAGCAATACTTCATCAGCGTGCAACCCTTGTGCCCAGCCTCCTTGACCATGCCGACGCAGCAGACGCAGCTCCTGGGCTGAAACTGAAGCCGCTTGAGGGTCCGAGTACCCAAATAGTAAGGTTTTAGGTCCCAAAATCCATATTTTGAATTGTTTTGGACCTTGAAACCCTACTATTTGGGTACTTGGACCCTTAGGGCGTTGATAGTAGGCGGTGCAAATGCGCAACTCCATGTGACACCCTCTCAGCGCTGAAACAGGTTCAAACACAACGGCTCGGCACTTGATCATCTCTAGCGTTTGAAGTTGCAGTGAAATCTCTTTATAGCTCGACACATCGAACATGTCTACTGTGTCAAATGCGCACTGCCTGGACATACGGTCCTTACGTTTTTCTGGTGAGACGTCTGTCCAACCAGTGCGACATGTCTGTTGCAAGGGCAGCCTACACAATGCCCTATCGTTCGTGACACGCCAGCTTGCCGGAAGATTTCGCGACAACCAACACAACAGCACATGATGGTCGATCAGATTCTGCGGACGAACCTGTGTCGCCCCAACACGAGCTTTGTGCCGAAAAAACCCTTCAACAACGCTGATCATTGCTATTGTTATTGCAATGACGTTTGTTGCTGTTACCATTAACCGTATTGGTTTGTATTTCCTACTGGTATGACTATGCCATTCGTTTTGCTATCCCTCTGCCTCTGCATTACCATAACTGCATATCGCAGTAGTAGCAGTGAAAGTGGCAGCGCATGTGTCGCAGCAGCAGTGGAGGTGGATGCAGTAGTAGTAGTAGTCGTCCTCGTCGTAGTAGTAGTAGTAGCAGCAGTAGTAGTAGTAGTAGTAGTAGTAGTAGTAGTACTTGTAGCAGTAGTAGCAGTAGTAGTAGTAGTAGTAGTAGCAGCAGTAGTAGTGGTGGTAGACCAACATGCCCAAACCCTAAACCCCTAGTGCCCATAGTTTTTGACGCCTGTTCGACCCGATCCTGATTCATCAGTGGTCCGTCTGATGAGGATCCTACGAACCCAGGTTCTGTACTCTGAAGTCTCAGAATCTGGAGGAGCTTTTGGGCATACCCTAAACCCTAAACCGGTGTTCCTTTAAGGAGTCCTGTCAGGGGATCCTTTAAGGGGTTCTTGAGGCGGTCTCTTGGGGATCTTTACAGGGTTCAAGGCATTACGATTAAAGCTTCCCCGGCTGCCGGTCTCTTTTCGGGCTATATTATGTGGGTAGTTCTCTAAATTAGGGTCGCTTTTTAGGTCCCCAATATAGTACGGCACCCTTATAAAAACTTACTTCGGCTGCGCTCTTTTTTGCTTTGTGGGGCCTGGAGTTTAACCGGTTCCTGGTCATGTACGGCAGCAATGACGACCAGTAGCCTAGAAGGCTCCAATCTGAGGGCTTATAGAGCGTAGCTATGGCTCTTCCAGCAACCATCGAGACTTTGCGAACCAGGCCGTCTGTCCAAAGCAAGAGGCCAGAGGCTAGACAGAAACCCAGAGCAATGTACCCTGCTGAGGGGGCAGCTCCACTCGCAGCACACGCGCGATGCACCGCCTCAGGCATATGGGAGTTTCAGGGAGTATGGGATCTGAGTAGAAACCCTCAATAGAAGGACGACATGTTCAAAAGCGCCCCCCCTCCCCCCATGTTTCCCAGGGTTGGGAGGGTCAGCTTGCGCTGCTTGCTGGCAGGTCTACTGCTCTAGGGATGCTACAGATGAGATGTTGTCGGCATGCCACCGGTTTGTCCAGGGTGTCGGGGCTCTGTGGCCCCCCACAAGCTGAAACCTTAAAACCCTAAGCCCGAAACTCCTAAACCCTAGCTCCTGCACCAAAAAAACTCCTAAACGCTGAACCCCTGAACGCTGATTCCCAAACTCCTGATTCCCTAAACCAAATTCTTCGGATGTTCGGGTGTAAGATCCCCGGGTGACTACGAATCCGCAATGTCGACCCACGCCCGAAGCAATGCTAGGGTTTCGGCGTTTAGGGTTTAAGGGTTTAGGAGCTTAGGTGTTAAGGAGTTTGGGCTGTGGGGGTTTAGGGGTTTTGGGGTGTAGAGTGTAGACGTTTAGGGGTTTTGGAGTGTAGGGGTTTAGGGGTTAGGAGTTTCGTGTTAGGGTGTAGGATCCTAGCTGCTGGCTGATCTCCTTCGCAACCCTGCCTAAGGCGGGCATCAGATTGTCTACCAGTAAACCTCGGGGGCTCATAATTGGCATGGACCCCAAACCCTAAACCCTAAACCCTAAACCGATGATCGCATAACTATGGTAAGGAATCCTCAGAGCTACTATTGTTTGTCCAGGCTTGTACATGAAAGCCCTGGCACTAGAATGATGCACTTCATATAAGGAACGTCATACTGACATGATCTAGAATTCGACCACACTTATTGCAATCATGACGCTAGTAACAACAAGACAGGCAATAATAGTTACAGAGATAGCAATAGCAATGGCAATGCTATTCGCAATAGTAGGAACAGGAATGGGAATGGTGACAGTAGTACTCATGATGACACTAAAACCAGCAACATTAAAACCGATGACAATAGTCATGATCATACTAATCATAAATTTAAACAGACCTCTGATTTTACGATTGCACTATCCCCTTCCCGATATTATCAACATCAGGACCCGCAAAAACGGCCCTGGTGGAATCCACCTCACTATCACGGTCTATCCACCCTATAGGGCTGTATGCCCGGGGTGAAGGATGCCAATGTGCTCCGGTTGGGGTCCCAACTACATACCATAGGGCTTAATAATTAGAATAGGGTTTTGGGGGCACATTTTACCATATTTATAATAAGGAACCCCCCAAAAATAGTATGGGCAATGATTTGGGGCCCCATTATCCTATATTCATAACAAGGAACCCCCAAAATAGTATGGGTAATTATTTAAGCCCTAAACCCTAAACTAAACCCTAAACCCTAAACCCTAAACCCTAAACCCTAAATCCTAAACCCTAAACCCCAACACCGGCAGCCTCAAAGCCCTGAATCTGAGATCAAAGAGCTGGAGCTCTACCAATGCATGCAGGGACGTGCCCCAAAACTGCAGAGTCTACGGAACAGATTCTAAAAGACAACGGTGAACGCCCCTAAACCCTAAACCCTAAACCCTAAACCCCTAAGACCGGACACCCCAAAGCCCAAAAAAATGAAGCCGAACATCAGGAACTCGAGCTCCTACGTACCGGGTTTGTCTGAGGTCGTCTCTGCGCCGCTTCGGCTCGTCCGGGACGGAGCAGCATTGAAGTCGTGACCTGTAGCGGCTGCTTTGGTAGGATCCTACATATTGAGCTGGTGGCTTTAGGATGCTTTAGGGTTTCGGGTTTAGGATTCCAGGGTTTAGGGTTTAGGATTCTAAGGTTTAGGGTTTAGAATTCCAGGGTTTAGGGTTCTAGGATTTCGGATTCTAGGGTTTAGGATTCAGGGATAACGCTTTTAGGATGCTTGAGGGTTGCGGGTTTGGGGAACACTTACAGGCTTTCAAGAATAAGGGTCGACTAGAGGGGTAGGGCTGAAGAGCGTGGGCTTGCGTGAAATGAGCCGAATACCCGAAACAAGCTAGGGTCTAGAGATTTAGCGTTTTGGGACTTTAGGGTTTAAGGCTTTAGGGTTTAGGGTTTTAGGGCTTTAGGGTTTAGGGTTTAGGGTTTTAGCGTTTAGGGCTTTAGGGTTTAGGGATTTAGGGGGTTAGGGAAGGACAATCCTCGCAATGCGATGCAATGGAGCTGCACGGAGGTTCGGGGGATGGTCAACGAACAAGTCGCATCAAAAAACTCATGAAGCCAAGCATGTCAATCCGTGCGTTCCAGAGGTTTAGGGTTTAGGGTTTAGGCAACTGCAACATCGTGACATCGGGCTTAGGCTAACCTGCTTTGCAATGAGCCTACCCTGCCTCTTGGTAGCTATGTATTGTCCGTTGCTGTAACACTGCCACTGACTCTTGCTTCGGAGCAAAATTGTCTGACACTGTATGTGGTCCATGCACGCTGAGCCAGGTGTTCCGTCAGGGCTGGCTTCCCTTGCCACCTTTGGCGGCTCGCTGCAACAGCTCACGGCGCTGCTGAAGGATTGGCCGGTCATTGATGACCCTGGAGTGCACCCAAGCGTCCAGACGTTGACCTGGATTGGTATGCCTGGCTTGAAGGCCCTTTCCATGGCCCACAAACTTCTGTGTCGGGACCCCGCGCACCGAATACGATGGTTACCTAGATTTGAGGGAGACTCTGCACTAGGTTCCCTTCTGAGGACCCAAAAGAGACTCTTGTGATCAATGCAGCCTAAAACCTATAAACCCTAAACCCCTAAACCCTAAACCCTGAACCCTGAACCCATAAATCCTAAACCCGTAAACCCTAAGCCCCTAAACCCTAAACCCTGAACCCTAAACCCATAAATCCTAAACCCCTAAACCCTAAACCCCTAAACCCCTAAACCTTAAGCCCCTAAACCCTAAACCCCAAACCGGGGACCGCGAGAGCGTTTCGGAACCCTGCGAACGATGCAATCAAGACTCGGCTACCCTGGCACCCACAGCAGGTCAGAACCCACGGCTTCTTCCCAAGTCCCAAACCCTCACTGCAATATGCCCCCAAACCCCCAAAACAACCCTTAAATCTCGAAACTCCCTAAACCCCTAAGCCCTAAAATCGGTAAATGCCAAACCCTCAGTGTGGGTCTCCGACTTCAAGCACTTCGTCACCTAAGAGCGTCTGAGCACCTGGGAGGGAGGGGCTGCGAAAAGCTACTGCAAGGGCCTGAAGGTTTTAGGGTTTCGTTTAGGGTTTAGTTTAAGGTTTAGGGTTTAGTTTAGGGTTTAGGGTTTAGGGATAATTAGAATAGAGTTGTGGGGTTCCTTTATAGTATAGTTGCAATAAGGAGCCAGAAAGAAAAACACCGGTAATTACTTCAGTTCCTTTTTTACATGGTGTGGGCTTCTCGGAAGAAGGGGGGGGGCAAGTCAGGGGCCTGTGTAACTCGAAGAGGGATCTTTTGGAAGGATTCCTTCTAACGGGGTCTATCAGGTTTGCTTTACTTTAGGCATCAATAAACGGCCTTACAACTTAGATCATTGTTTTGGTGCTAACTTCTCCTTGACTATTGAGTTTCTATGTACTTTCCTGCAACTTCTCTGACTCCTTTAGCAGAGCCGGGGTATGGTCAGACACTGCGACACACCTTCTTGAACAGGTGTGCAAGTTGTCTGGGGGTCTGTCGAGGTTGTTTGGGTTGCTGTCCGGGTTCTGCGGGGTGTCCGTCCTCCCTCAAAGATGATCCAACAAGATTCCCAAAGAGCGAGCTTTGCTTCGAGCTGCTAGATCCCAGGAGTGACATCTCGCAGAGACCGAAGCGTGGCCAAATTCAGCAATTTGAGGCCTAGGTCTAGGTGTTGTTCGGTTTTGGGGCTTAGGGCCTCCAATATGATTACCAATACTATTCCTTAGGAATCCTTATTCGAGGTTCCAGTTTAATATGCCCAAAAGCCATCTTCAGAGTTGTAGTATAATATAATAAGCCCCAAAACACCCGTCTAATCTCTTTATAGAACCCAGTAAAGAGCCCTTAAAGGAACCCTATTCCAGTACTCCTACAGTAGAAGCCAAACAGTTGGAACATCATCATCATCATCCTCATGCCCTTACGGTAAAGTATGGCCCTAAGGGTCCATGTACCCATATAGCATATACTTGGACCCCAAAGTACCCAAATAGGAACTACATTAAGGCCAATGTATATACTATATGAGTACATGGACCCTTAGGGTGGGGGATCCCAGCACTAATTATCCTAAATCCATGTTCCAACTTTCTGGGAATCACTATAAGCAATCCACAAGCTGAGCAACACGGCGTGTTTCTCCGTTGTCTGGCCGGGCGAAGCCACACCGCAGGCACACGACGCATGCCTGGCTCGAAAGCAAAGCAGGGTTAGGTTTAGGGGTTTTATCACAGGCCAAATGAAGATACTTCAAGATCTAATTAGTTATCATTGAATTTAGGCTTTAAAGCTTGGCATTACTTCTGCAATCCCCGTAGCCGGCATTGCACGCTCAAGACCCCCAGAGTTTAAGATCTGATCACTCAGTGCCTTTTGACTGCGGCTTCAGAGATCTTCGACGATGAAAGATTGCGTTTGCGAAGTTATTTAAATTAAGGTCCCGATTCAGGTCCCCGGCACCTTATGAGAAGGACCCTTAAAGGGACCCTAATGTGGAGAACTACCTATTTCCCAGTCGCTCTGAACATTCTTGGGATGGAAGGGGTTAGGGTGGTTCGCAGGATACCGGCTTCGGAGCTCAAGGTCTTTCTTCAGAAGTTGAAAACCTGGAGCCTTACGGATATTATCTTTGCGTTTTTGGGTTAAGGGTCTTCGCCCGGGTCGAAATTCGGGTTCAGGGTTTGCGGCTTAACCCACCCAATGCATGCCTTTTTCAGGACTTCTGCCAGAAATGATACGAAGGAACCCTGAGAAGGGGCTCTCTAGGGGTTTGGGTTTACTACTTTAGGGCTGTTGTATACTTTTCAAGCATGCAACACACAGGAAGGGGCGTTGCCTCGCAGCCCCAGATGTGCTCCATGAGGGAGCCCTGCAGCTATCCAGCCATGGGAAGGCAATGAAAAATATAGGGGCTTTCATCGCTGGAAAAGAGAATTGGGTGTAGTATACTTGTATTGAGGAACCCTACATACGTACATACATACCTACATACATACATACATACATACATACATACATACATGCATACACACATACATACAATACGTTACGTTACGTTACATTACATTGCATAAACACACCCATGCATACAAATAAACAGACAATTGTAATAAATGAACAAACACAAGACTACACACACACACATATATATATATATATATACACACACATACGAATAAAGCACACGAGCGGTATAACCAACCCTCAAACCCCAAGTAGTTGTCTGAAAACTGAGTTCTATGTATTAAAGGCCCCTATATTCACTTCAAAAGCTTGCCATAAATACCCTAAACCCTAAACCTTATTAGGGTTATCTAGCGCCCCGAGAGTCATGAAGGTCTGCCAACGATCGGCAAGTGAAGGCTGCTTCAATTGAAAAGGCGCCTTTATTTAAATCAGGCTGAGGATTAGGAGTATATGGATTTCACTACATTTATGTTAGGAACCCTGGGGAATAATAGTATTTATGCCGGGATAACAGAAGCCTCAGTGGTTACACTGGGGGTTTAGCTTTCTTTTTATTTCTGTGGTTTTAGTTTTTTATTCTAGAGAGGCTTTCACATAACGTGATACAGGGGCCCCAAGCTAATTAGGCTGCTTCTTTCTTGTTTTCGGAGGCGGGTCTATCCCATGAGATATTTTATCTCAGCCTAGGGATAACGTTGCTAACTAGTTTTCAGGCTCCTAGATTTACTTCAACAACCCTCGTGCTTGAAGGGCCTAGGAATAAACGAGAGAGTACCTACCACTTTAACCTCACAAATCCTGTAAACTCCAAAGACGCGGCGAAGGAACAAGGGCACTTGCCCAGAAACAACCCAAGCATTAACACCACCGAAACCCTCCGTGAACCTCCATAACAGAGCCGGGACAACTTCCCCTAGTTCCCGAATACCAAAAAGACCCCGAAACCCCTAGACCCTAAACCCTAAACCCCTAAACCCCTAAACCCCCTAACCCCTAAACCCCTAAACCCTAAACCCCCATACCCCTAAACCCTAAACCCCAAACCCTTAACCCTAAACCCCTAAGCCCCAAAAAAGACACCGAAACCCTAAACTCAGCAAAGGGCCGCTTTGCTGTAAAAGCCTAGAGAAACCGGCCTGTAAGGGCAGGAAGGCCAAGCATCGCCGGCCGCAGCGCTCACCTGAAGGTTCAGGGGTTTTGGATTGGGTTTAGTTTAGGGTTTAGGATTGAAGGTTCAGGGGTTCAGGGTTTAGGGTTTAGGGTTTAGGATTGAAGGTTCAGGGGTTTAGGATTTAGGGTTTAGTTTAGGGCTTAGGATTGAAGGTTCAGGGGTTTAGGATTTAGGGCTTAGTTTAGGGTTTAGGATTGAAGTTTCCGGGGTTCAGGGTTTAGGATTGAAGGTTCCGGGGTATAGGATCCAGGCACCGTGGTCTTGGTGCCCTTTACCCCAAACAGTGATTTCAGTCAGTATGCTCGTTCCCCCGTAATCCATGAATGACCAGAAGCAGCCAGACGTACAAAAATCCTTTGATTAAGGAATAGAATATATTCTAATCGGGCTCCTATTATTTTTTAAATGTTGTATCCTTTGGTATATCAGGGATCCTAGTATAATTTAAGGCATATGCCTTCATTAAGGGATGTTGGAGGGGCCTTGTGGAGACCTGTTACGGAACCCTTATAGGTCCTTTTACGGGAAGCCCGTATAGATCCCTTTAAGGGCCCTAAACCCTAAACCGATCATAGACTTCTAGATCCATTTTGCAGCAGGAAAGGAGCCCCTAGCTGCCTGATAGAGTCCTGAAAACGGTTTTGGGCTTAAGGATTACTTAAATAGGGGGGCTTAGGGTTTAGAGGTTTTGGGTGTATTTATTACTGGCCTTAGGCTTTAAGGTTCGTGGGTTTACGGTTTGCGGGTTGGGTTTTAAGGTTTCGAGGTTTAGGGTTCAGAGCTTGGGGCAACCATGCGAAGACAAGACTCGACAGCAGAGGCAAATGCGCCTATACCGCACGTCTTTTCACCCAAAGGCCCCATCGCAGTTCCTTGTGGTTTGTATTTAAAGTCCTACTAGGAAATCTCAGAAAGGAACTACTATGGGGCCTATGAGAAGGATCCAGAAGCCTGAAATTCCTAAGCACCCTGAAAGTGCAAAAAAGTCCCGCAGAGCCGTTCCATATAGATCCCTTTAAAGGACCCCCTTCTAGATCCTTTCAAAAGAACTCCCCTAAACCCTAAACCCTAAACCCTAAACCCTCAACCCTAGGTCTTTGTTGTAGCCTTGACAAGTACTTTTCGGGAGAGGCACAGGGCTCCGAGGCATCCAATGGCCAGGGATGTCCTTCTGCGGATCTCCGTTTTTTGGGGCTTAAGGTTTAGGGTTTAGGGTTTAGGGGTTGGGGTTTAGGGGTTTAGGGGTTTAGGGCTCAGGGGTCGTTTTTTGGAATTTATACATATATATATATATATATGCACATATATATATATATATATACAGTATACACACTGATTTATTTATTGATTATGTGACGTATGGTCATTCTTGTCTGGTTTACCACTATACTGTTGCTGCCATCAGTTTTTTTCTGCTATTCCGAAGTCTGTTTCTACTGCTCGTGCTAACTATGAGTGTTCTGTGAGTTGGGGAGGGAGGGCTGAGGATTTGGGTCCTTTGCTTTGGGGGCGTGGGCTTTCGGGCTTAAGGTTTGGGTTTTTGTTCGGGTTTCGGGTCTTAGGGTTTAGGGGTTTAGGGTTTAGGGGTTTAGGGCTTATTGTTGTGGAGGCTGGGGAACTTGTGATGTGGCTTGAGGGTTCCTGATGTGGCTTGAGGGTTCCGGAAAAACCCAACTACATACAACCCGCTTGCTGAGCACCCTGCTCCAAGCGTGGTCTCTCCGGGTCTCGGCCCGTCTTCAAAAGAGGCCTAAACCCTAAACCCTAAACCTTAACCGTTATAGAGTAGGGGCTGTTTATAGGGCTCCATGACTTTGGGTTCCCGGATTCCCGCATTCAGGTGTAGGTTTAAGCTTAGGGCGTCGATATTCATATGGGTTTAGGGTTTAGGGTTTAGGGTTTAGGGTTTAGGGTTTAGGGTCATATAAACCTCCCCGAGCTCGAGATGTCTGTGACAACCCGAAGAAACCCAGATGCTACATACCCAATGTCAGTCGTTTGAACCCTAAACCTTAAACCCCTAAACCCTAAACCCTGAACCGCTTCATCCCGCACCCCCCATGCCTCATACCTACCCATAGGCCCCCATAGTAGTTCCTTTTTGGAATCACCGATTAGCATCCTAAATTCAAACCACAAAAAGGAACTACTATGGGGCCTTTGGGTAGAGCCTCAGCTCGAAGTCAGGTCTTCAGTTCGAGGCGAAACCGTACATCAATGCGCCCTCCCTCGCAAAGCACCAAGCACGAAACTCTCGCAGAAGTCTAACTTACACATTTAAAGATAAGCGCCTCAATCCCAAAGCTTAACTCAAAATCCTAATTTCATCAACCCCTGCATACTTCAACCCAAGTTAGATTCCAAGGGGCCCACACCTAAAAATCCTGAAACCTGACTTTGGTTCCGAAGCCCGACAACCCCCAAATCCCTACACATAAAAAGGGGTCTGTGATGCGGACTCTTAGTCTACTTGTTAGGGTCGCTATGTAATCCGCGATTCTATCACCCCAAAACCCCGTTGCAATCGTCAAGACCCAAATATCAACGAACCCATCTAATTAGGCCATTATATCCCGCAAGACCCCATTGCAATGTAGTAAGGCCCCTCTAGTCGGCCCCTGTTTACTTATGCTACCTTGTCGCCCATGCACTTCCCTGACGCTAAACCCTAAACCCTAAACCCTAACTAGTCGAGTTGAGGCACATATACTAGCTTCGACTTCAGTGGCTTCCTTCATCGCCCGTCTAGGTTTTAGGGTTTTTAGCCTTCACCTCAAAAAGACCATACGATTTTTAGGGCTCCTCATTATAATCGCTTTATATAACTCCTTATTACGTTTCCTTGTGTGGGTAGTTGTCTAAACTAGCGTCCCTCTTTAGGTCCCCATTATACTACGGCACCCTTATAAACAGGATCCCACAAGGGACCCAAATTTAGAGAACTATCCATATACACTTCTTGAAGAAGGTATTGTAAACCCTAATCGCTTAGCCGTCCTTGGACTGTAGACTCGACCCTGGCTTCATCGCCAGGCACCTGGGCGGACTTTCATGCAAAACAGTGGGATTTAGGGTCCGGTTTTAGGGTCTGGGGTCTATTTGTTTTTTCGGGTTTAGGGTTTTAGGGTTTGGGGTCTAGGGTTCGGGGCTTAAGGGCTGTACACTTTCCTTGCGGCTTAGGGCGTAAGAGACTCAGGGTCTCTCTGGGACTTATCTTAGGAATTTAAGGGCTCTGGGGCTCAGGGTTCTGGGCTGGCTAACTGAATAAAACCCTTACTAACTGGTTAGAATGAGGTTTTGGGGTATATTGATGTATCTTTCTTTTGCTTTAAGAAGGAGCCTGAAGGAAAACATGGTTGATTTTTCAGGGCTCTGCAGTGAGCTCTGGATCTTCCTGGTTGGCCTCTCGCCCATCTGAAAGCGCCCGTAAGGATCGGCGGTGAAGCAGGGTTTCAAACTAGCTTTGGGTGTGGGGAGTCGGGATGAGCGATGTGGACCTTCGTAAAACCCATCTAAAGCAAGAGCTGCGTGGTGCCGGCCTGGATATCCTTGAGCTGCGGCGGCAGAAGGGAGCCACCACCTCGCTCGGTTCAGGGTTTAGGGTGGCTTAAGGGCTTAAGGTTGCGGCTTTGGGTGTTTACGGGCGTGGGGTTTCAGGTCCAGTATGACGGTTATGGGGCGAAGGCACTTCACCTGATGCTTGAAGGGATTTCAGATTCGCTCCCACAAAGTCTGGGTAGTTCTCTAAATGAGAGTCCTTTCTAGGTCCTTCTTATACGGGTAACGTACCATTTGGGGGACCTAAAACGAGACCCTAAGTTAGAGAACTAACCTGTGCTTCCGGCTCCCTCGCGCAACCTTACGCCGAAGAGATGGGAGAGGAAAGACATGGCAAGGTTGTAGGACAGGTCCTTTGCTCGCCCGGAAAGCAGAATTCCTGCCTCTTTGCGAAAGTTTCAAACCCTAAACCCTAGCATGCGCAGCGGTGGAAGTTGTCGCAGAGAGCACCCTAAACCCTAAACCCTAAACCCTAAACCCTACCCTAAACCCTAACAGTGCCCCGATCATAGCAGCCAGCCCTGCAGATGATCGAGGATTGCCTGCACGGGTGGTGCCGCCAGATGGGTAGTTGTCAAAATTATGGTCCCTTTTGGGGTACCCTAAATAATAGGTGCCGTATTATAATAAGGACCCAAAAAGGGACCATAATTTTGACAACCACCCAGATGTTTT
>CAJNDV010001517.1:399-14590 GCA_905221635.1 Symbiodinium sp. CCMP2456
AACAAGCACCACGATCCTTCAAGTACAGGCTTAGTAAGGGCCCATTTTTTGTCACTTTACTGCAGCTACAGCCTTAGTAAAGGCCTATTTGATACTACTTTGCTGCAGCTACAACCTTAGTAAAGGCCTATCTTTTATTACGTTACTGCCAAACCTAGGCTTTCCGGTATGATTTCTTTAAATGTGAACCCTTTTTCGAGGTCGCAAAGCCAGCAAACGCCTACGTAATGGAAACTCCTCTTCCGGACCCAACAAGCGCCCCAAAAAAATTCTTTAAATGTGAACCCTTTTAATATTGAGACCCTTGGATTACGGAGACCATCGAGTTGCATGCTCCACATCAGGTGTGCTCGCCTCCCGAGCATTACCCCTCGAACATGCCATCGCCCACATCTGCCAGGAAGCCGCGGTTGGCCGCCATGAACATGGATGGGCCGATGGGCCGGTCCACGATGCGCGGCGCATCGAGGTCGTCTGCAACGGCCTGCCGCTTTGGCACGGCGCGCAACTTGCCGTTGACGCCATGCTCGTCAGCCCGGTGACCCGACATGGCCGCCCGCATGACGGAGCCGACAACCACCGGGTTGGGGCGTTCGCAATGCCGCGCGACGCAAATGCAAGCAAACGTACCACTTTCGCGAGACCGAGCTGTTGCCTACCTTGCAACCCCCGCCCAGGCCATGCTGCGTTCGCAGTTCGGGCCGCACGCAGCCGCGTGGCTCAGCGCCGTCCCGAGCGAGGCTGGCTCCGCTCTGCCGCCCGACCGCATGCTCATAGCCTTACGGCGGCGGCTGCGGCTGAGTTTGCCTGTCGCTCCACACCGACGTGGCGCACGGGCGCGGTTGCGGAGCCGCTGTCGACCCCTACGGCGACCACCAGGCCGCCTGCCCTCGAACCGGACTGCTCGCCCGCCGAGCCAAGCCCCTCGGCATGTGCGTCCTCGCCTGCGAAGCGGGAGACCGATGGAGCGCCGAGTCCCTGCGTCTTGTCACGCAACTCGTGCGACTCCGAGCCCGCCCTGCTCACGGGCGCCCTGCCTGGCGCACTGCACCCGCGGCTGTCACCAGACCTACCCCGAGCTCGTCCGTGCTCGCCGCTGCCGCTTGGGAGTCGAGGTTGGAGGCCGTTTCGGCGCTGAGGCTGCCACCTGGCTCCGGAAGTGCAGGCAGCCATGCGGGCGGCAGCGCGTGCAGCGTGGGTTGCCCGTTGGTCCGGGCTGCTCGTCCTAGCTGCGCAGCGCGCCCTCGCCGCATCCTCATTGGAGCTCCCGCTCGCTGGTGAGTGCAATGTCGCCGGAGAAGCGCCCGAGCTGCACGAGGTCCTCGCCGACGCGCGCTGGCAGCTTCCGGTGATCGGCAGCCGCCAGAAGCCCCGCTAGTGCCTGGCAGGAGCGCCTCCGTAGGACCAGGTAGGCACTGACGGATGCGACTTTGGGCTGCTGGAAAAAGGTCCGTTCGAAAAATGAAAAGAAAAAGTTCCTCCCACCCTAAGTCCGCTGGGCCTGTAGTGCGCAGCTTGCACGGGGACCTGGACCCCTCCGTCTTGCGCATATCAAAAAGCTGTGTAGGAAAAAACATTCCGCCGCCTTAGACTGCAAGTGGCACACGGACCTGGACCGCCTTATCTCGCAGTTGCAAAAGGGTGCGTGAAAAAAATCACAAGCCATGCTCCTGGCACCGCCTGAGGTTACATCTGCCCCTGAGCCCACACGCTTGCTTGTTTGATGACGGGACTGCTTGCCAGACGGGAAAAAGTGGTCGAACGCGCATGGCTTCGCGTGGCAAGGGAAACAGTCGGTGCGGCAGGCCAGGTGGCACCACAACAGGGGCTCGCCCACCACCGTTGACTCGCACAGGACACCCACGGCCGTGCGCGCATCGACGGTGCGGCGCTGCGAGTCGCGGAGTGCGGCAAACGGCCTACGCCGAACGCACTTGCGTGATCGCCGCAGCCGCTGGAGGCTGGTCCAAACGATGGCACGGCATCTTGTCCGTCGCAGTCCAGCAGGCCGTGCGGGCACGGCCCTTGGTCGTGCGTGGCCGCTGGACAGGGAGCCGGGCCCAGCGTGGACAGTCGCCGAAAGCACTAAGGCGAGTCGTCCGCCGTTCGAGCCGAATGGCGAGGGCGACCAGTCGCTGCTATTCCGGTCTGACCCAATCAGTCGCAAACCCAAACAAGGCCGTAGCTATTTCAGGTCGTCGCGAGGCTCTTATGTAATTCGTTAAGCCATTCCGGGCCAAGGCCCGTGTCCGGGCCCGGGGTCACCACTGGGAGCGGCCCGACCAATATAAACAATCGTGGCTGTCGTGGTGAATTTTTTTGTTGATCGCTCCTTGCATTGCTTGTTTCTACTACAAGTTGCACTGGCTTTGCGCGTGCATGCCACCATGGCTTGTGCCAAGCAAAGCTCGTCAACGCCATAGCCGGCTACTTCAGCTGCCAGTTGGCTGTGCTGGGCGCGCCCAACGTCGACGCGACCTGATTGGGGGAGCACTGGCATGTCACTACCATCCTCCTCGACGTGACGCCGAATTTGGCTTCGCCCGCCAGGGCTGCATGCTGTTTGTCGGAGCCGGAGCCGTCCACAACTACGGAGTTCCCAAGCTGCGATGCCCGCACCTATTCTTTGTCATGGTTTGTCATGTTTCGTGACTTGAGCACGCTTGCAGAGCAATTGGCTGAACATGCCCTAACAGCATAGACCATCTCGGCCCTCGGCATCGACCTTCACCCCGTCGCGCCCTTCGTTCGGGATTATACCGCGAGCACTTTTCAGTGCCTACGCGACTTAGCCACGCGAGCCGGACTTGTTTTTGCCACCGCTTGTCCCATTTGTCCCGACCTGCGCTGGCTCCCGGATATGCGCATGCATTGGAGCCAGCTGCTTGCATCCAACCGCTTCGACCACCCCCAATGACGCATGGCTGCTGCTGCCTGCTCGCACCCTCCCCCCCGCACCTCGCCGAGGATTACGTCCATGCGCATGATCACTGCCGGAACCAGCGCCCCTCATCCCAGCTCCGCTGGCGCGGCGGAGGTCCATGTGGCAGACCGTTCTGCCGCTGACACTTTGTCGGTCGTTCAGGCGTGAGCCCCAATTGTGTCTTGGCGGCCACTCCCCGCATCCACCACCTCGGCTATGCCGGCATTTGAACACTTGCACGCGCAGGGCTTCGTGCCCCCCACCTGGGAGTCCGTCTGCGCAGTCCCGAGCCCGGTGATCTGTTGCGAGGTTGCCAGCCGCGTGCGGCCCAAGCTTGTGACGAGTGTGCAAAGAGTAGCATACTGACTTTACGCCAGCAGCGGCTGGATGAGCCGAGTCCTCCCGAAAGACTTGACCAGGCGGATTGTTGTCCCAGTTACCTTCGTTCTTCACAGCCCAGCCAATTAATCAATTTAAACAAATTATAGCGGAATCCAGCGACGACACCAGTTCTGATGATGTGCCTGTGGTGGCAGAGTTAAATCGACCAGCTGTTTCGTATACACCTGGTGCATTTGCGGCTCAAGAGTTGTGCGGCCCTGTCTTGTTCAGCCATTTTGCCCGTTGATCGCAGCTTGCAAGAACTGCAAGAACCAATTCGTTGTTGTGGTGAATGCAGCTTTGTTTGCCAGTGCGCTGAAGGCCCAAGCTCGAATGGCGCCAATGGAGGAGGCAATCCTTGCATCAAACGTGATGCGGAAGAAAACAGTGCGGTATCGCCTGCAAGGCAGCGTCACCTTTGGTGTTGCCCACACGCCCATTCCAACCAGCGTGGCTGGTCCAGACCTTGATGGTTTGGACTGCAGCTTGAGTGCAATACTTGAGCAAGCGAAGACAAAGTGCGCCGCCGAGATCGGATTGCCGAAGGCAAAAGAAATCATGGGAGCACGGGCCTTGGAATCTTAGCCAGCTGGCTTTATTTGACTGGTTAGTTGCGGGGGCCACATTCCGTATGCGTTGCGAGGTGGAAGCCCAGAAGTCTGCCATGGCATACAAGCACCACCAGGAAGCCAAGACGAAAGGGGCGGAAATCAACGCGGATACGATCAACAAGGCCTTGGGTGGTGAATGCATGTCCGAAGTTTTTCTGTTCGGCTTAGCGCCGCGACAGGTCGGAGACTTGTCTCGACTTCTTGCCTTCCAACCTCAGTACAAGGCTCGTCAGATGCCGCTGTACTGCATGTTAACAACACGAGCCGCCGGCCTGAAGATGAGGCTCTGCTGAGGGCGCGACCGGACGTTGCTCAGGGTGAGTTGGTGCGAGTTACGGACCAATTTTGCTTCTGTTCATGTCATGTGTGCAGGAAAGGTTCAAGGGGGCCAGGGGGATAATTCAATTGTGCAGGATTGGAAGTTGTTGACCCCGGACAACTATGACCGCACCTGCTTCCACATTGAGGCCCCAATTGTGATGTTTTTATGGCACACAGTGGCGAGAAAAATTTTCACATGTACCTCCAGGTTGATGTCAAAGGAACTGGCCTGGAACATCTGGTCAATGGCAGCATGGGGAAAGCTCTGTCCGTCTATGCGCTGAATCCTGCAGACAAGGTGCTAGGTTCTGTAGCTGTGAGATGCTCGCCACGTCAGTCTGCATGTGGTGAAGGTAACCGAGTTCCTGACGAAAATGAAGCTTGATCCTGATGAGACGGTGTCGGTGGAAGACATCGCTCCACAATCTGAAGAGGGGACCGTTGTGGTGACGCAGCGAGCCCGGACATGTTGCCATTGTCAGCTGTTGGTATCAAGCGGTTGTGACCACCTCTGAGCAAGGACGGTGTACAAGCTCTTCTCTCAGTACTTGGATTTGTTCGGAAAGCCGAGCCGCGAGTTCTTGAAGAAACTGTTCCCCTTTGCACAGGACACCTCGGCAGTGTGCTATGTTTTGTTCACGGTTGCGCCGCTATGCTCGGCAGGATATCATGGAGAAGGTTGCCATTGCAGAACTGACGCTGGAAAGGAAGACCGAAGATTTTTTGGATCGCCAAGCGCGTGCTTACACTTATGCCGATTACATCCTCGAGTATCCGTCGCCGCTCTGCTTCCAACTAACGACATGTGCAATCAAAGCTTGATGCTTCACGAGGGTGTGTCTTGAACGCTCAGGCTCAAGATTCCGGCCAGCAGCTTACAGCAACGAGTGGTAATGAGTACTTATGCCTCCAACTTCAATTCCTTGGATGCTGAGAAGATAGAATCGCAGTCCCGACCGTTCAATGTGCGACAGTGCTTAGCTAGGTGGAGAAGTATGTCGAGCTGCTGCCGACCATTAAGCAGCGCACAAGCCTCAGCTCCCCCACTGGTTGTTTAAGAGCGCATGTGCCGGGCAATCAGCAAGTGACAGGCGTGTACTCGATTTGCTCCTCCAGTGACTTCCGGCCCGGCAAATGCCAACTACTGGTTGTTCGCGAAGACTGGCAAGCGAAAGGCTTGCTAGTGCTTGAGCACAGCTTGTGACTGATGTGTTCAGTTGCCAGGTGGTGATACCAAGTTTGGCTTGTGCTCCAGCTTCATGACCTTCCTCAGGCAAACCTGCAATTGTCGCTGCCAGTTTGGAAAATACCTGCCATGTAGAACCTTCAGGAGCTGCCATGCCGGAGCCAAAAGTTTGGAAAATGCAGCCAATAACCAAAAAGAGAAACCAAAGGCGCCTTCGCCGCGACTGTTGCCACGACTCCGTCATGCACCTAGGACATCCCACGACCTAGAAACCCTGACGGGTCAGGATTGCCCACCAAAACACGATAATTTTGTTGGGTGAACTTTCACCGAACAGCCGAACATCGCCTAGCAGCGGGCAAGAAGAGGGTCTCGTGCTCCAGTTGTTGCGTTGCAGGCCTGGAGCCATTTGCATTGCGCATGCGACCCACTCTGTGATGCAGATCCCTGAGGACAGCCTGTATTCTTAGTTTCTGTGCAAGCCAAAGGCCTTGGTGAAATTGCACATGCAGGATAAGTCTGCTCCGATCTTCATGGCTGGCTTGGGGACGG
Source organism: Symbiodinium sp. CCMP2456 (assembly GCA_905221635.1). Taxonomy (NCBI): domain Eukaryota; class Dinophyceae; order Suessiales; family Symbiodiniaceae; genus Symbiodinium; species Symbiodinium sp. CCMP2456. The sequence goes on from CAJNDV010001517.1 coordinate 6,374, forward strand.
GCCTCGCGCCTTTCCGAGCCACGGGCCCTGGCAAAAGACCGCAGCGTGCTGCGCCACACTTCCTTATGCTGCAGGCCTACATCGAGCAGCGCAAGCACGAGAAGTCACAAGGGGCCCGAGTGGGTCCCATGACTTTGTTCTTCGGTGGCCGGCACAAGAAGGCCGAGTTCTACTACCAAGATGAGCCGCAGCCACAGATCACGGCATGGAAGGGGATTCATACTCATACAGCAGGTGCTTCTAAGCACTTTCCACGGTTTTGCGGCATGCATGGGCTTGGTGCTCACGCGATGCAGCACTACCCGTGATGTGTTGTCATAACAGCGTTGAAGACTTGCTGCCTCTAGCCGAGGATGGAGGCTTACGAGAAGGAGGGCCTTGTAAAATGTTGCAACGCCTGGTCCCGTGACCAGAAGGAAAAGGTGTACGTCCAGCACAAAATCATGGAGGAAGCGGCCCTGACCCAAGCCAACAAGACGGATCCACATGGCTTGCAATTACGCACCGCTTCCGCCGTCACCCTAAGGCTAACATTTGGCAGCACCTTGGCAGGGAAGGCTCCAATGGATACTTCTTCCTGTGTGGGTCGAAGCAGCCCGAGAAGGACCTGCGTCTTCGGCTTGGTCGGGGGTGTCCCACACTGTCACTCCCGACAGGTGTCTGGAGTATGTGTGTGTGTGTGTGCATTGCTCAGTTCAGCACCGGACATCTGAAAACTGCATTCCGGCAGTGACGGCAAATGGCATGTTGTCAGATTTGTGCACAACATCGTGGGAGGACGTTTTTGCCGCACTTGTGAAGATCATGGAGACGAAAGGAGGTGCGGTGATCCACAAGCCCGAAACTGTATGGCAATAACACGCTGTCGTTAAGTAGTAGACTTAGTAGACGAATCGGCTCTTGTGTTCGAAAGGGTTTCGATCTGCGCTCCTAGTTGGAATCGGGGGGGCGGTTGAGTTCAAAGACTGCGCTATTCTGAGGGCTGGCATCCTGTACCTTAAGTCCCGTGGCGAATTTGGAAAATTTTTGTGCCTTTGCTGCAGGTCTCACGAACGAGCAGGCCCACAAGAAGATGGAGAGCCTACAGCTTGCTGGCCGGTATGCCAGGGCCACTGCTATGTAGACTGCTATGTGGAAGCTAGTCGCTGTGAGCTTATGTAAACCATCACAGCGACCTTCTTGTCAAGGTCACGGAAGTCTACTGATCTGACGATGCAGAGCACATGTTCGCTTCTTGCTTGAATGATGGGTTGGGACGACATCAGTCGTTGCGCTCGCATGAATCTTGACAGGCATTGGCATAGCTTCGAACACACTGACGAAGGTGTCACTCGAAAGCCAGCCCTTGAATGCATGCAATAGATGATATGAGAAGAGCGACCTCAAGAGTGTTTTCCCAGGAGGGCTGGCGAGTCAAAGTTGGCAGCGGGTAGCTGCATACGCAGCATTTTCCAAGCCAGCCAGCTTTCAATCTTGTTACGAGCCGCGACATCCGGTCTGGCCACACGAGGGCCGAGACTCGCGAAGCTCCCTTCCCTCAGGAGCATGCCCGTGTAGTGCATGTCCTTTTCTTCAGGTCTGCCAAAGAGGGCAGACTCAGGATGTCCAATCAAGTCCAAAGCCCCTCCAAGGCCCAAATCCAGTTCAAGCATCAGCTTGAAGGCTCCTGCAGATTTTGGCGGCCGTCCATGGATGTGCAAAAGACCCCTAACTTGCGGGCTTGCATCGCGGCCAGCGCAGTTTCCTTTCGGCTGCTCCTCCTAGAGCTGTTCGACAGAGGCTTTCCAAGCTTGGCTTCGAAAAGCTTCAAGCCCACTGCAGCAGAAACCTTTCATGACTTTTTTAAAGACACGCACTTGGGAAGTCAGAGGGTGAAACTTGGTCTGCTGCAGCATGTGGCGAGCATGGGTTGCAGACACTTGAATGGGCTGTGGGGGCCTTAGCAGCTTGACTGATGCCAATGCGGTTCCTGTTTGAGACACTGACTGCCGAGATGGGTGCAGCCTCCTCTACAGAGTCCACTGCAGATACAACAAAGAAGAGGTCCGGACCGATGCATGCAATGAAGACTTAAGGCCGCCGCATCCTCGGCAGGTCGAAAGGGAAGTCAAAGAAGAAAGCGGCTGCAGAACTCCAAGACGGCAAGAGGTCGGAGAGACCCGAAGCGCCGGATGCAGAGGTGCAGTCAAAGAGAGAGAATCGGCCAGCATAGCCTAGCAATGCCTAGCGTCGCTGGTCTTCTTGCAGGATTTGCAACCCGTCCTTCCAGAACATCTTCCAGAGCTTTCTCAGACTCTGGGTCCAGAGGGCCCGGAGTGGCCGGAAGGATGTCCTGAGCCTAGAGCCAAAGTGCCCCCTTCGAGACCTGAAAGCGAGGGACTCGAGGCGCAGGAGACTTTGCCACTGCCGGACGTGCACTTCGAGACAACTCCGTCCGTAGAAGGCGAGGCTTACGACAACTTCGAGCTGGAAGGTTACGACAACTTCCCAGAAACTCGAGAGCGGGAGTCGTTTGGAGTCTTCGGGTTCTTGCCCGCGAAGAAGGACCTGCAGAGCAGCGCCTCCTACCGCATCCCTGCAAGGGGGCACCGAAATTCCAATGTCCACTCGTCGCAAGCGCTCCGAGTACGATTTCTTCGAGTTAGTGTTCCGCAACAGAGCACGGGCTTGCCAGGAGATTTGGCAGATCTGTATGTGAAGCTTCGGCTTGGACCCCAAAGCTTTCGAACCCCTTGTATTGAGAATGGTCAGACGGTGGTTGATGGCAATGACTTCACATTTCAGTTGGTTCACGACAGCCTTCAGCTTGAGGTCATGAGGGTAAGCGCGTTTAGGGATGAACTGCTGTGTAAAGTGTCTGTGGAATTGGGCCGGCGTAATCTCGTGGCCGGCGAGTGGCGGCGGCAACGGCTCCCATTTCCAGACAGAAATGGCGAAGTAGAGTTTGAGCTTCTACTGGGTACAGCGGTTGAAGTGGCAGCGCATACGGCAGAACCGAAGAGAACGGCAGCTGGGGAGGAGGAGCTTGAGTACCAGGTGGGGCCTCGCATGTTCCAGCCAAAAGCCCATGCATTGCCATGGGAAGGTGTTCGGGTGTTGGAACTTACCCGCCGAACATGGGCTGCTGCACTCTGCGGCCAGATGATGGCCGCATCCGGTGCTGAGGTCATTCGTGTAGCTTTCGGAGAGGAGGCACTTCTTGCACGAAAGAAAGGAAATGCCCCTAGGAGGCCACTGAGATCGAAGGATACGGATAGCTTGGAGAAGGCAAAGGCCAACCTGGTGCCACGGCAGCTCCACGTGGGGAAACGTCTTGCCCCTCTCCACCCCGAAGATCCCGAAGAAATGGCTCTTCTCCGATCAGACCTCTTGACTGGTTGCAACGTCTTCCTCACAGATCTTCCAGCAGATGAGCTGGAGGACATGCAACTCAGCGCACAGACTATGCGAAGCAGGTTCCCCCACTTGATTTACATACATACCTCCTGCATCGGGATGCTTGCAGATGTCGCCAAGAAGGGAGTAAACGATGCCGGCGCATTCTTCTGCTTGTCGGGAATGGCCGAGCAGCTTGGACATTTTCTAGGCCCGGCTGGCTTTGCAGCAGCAGTCTCGGCCTCCGCCTTGTTCGGAGTTGCATGCATGGCGGTGATGCGTCGGCGGTGTGGCAGTCCAGGAGACCGAGTTGAGATGAGCATTTTCAGGGCAGGACGATGGTGTGCAGCTCTTGGTGCTCTGACTGGATGGCACAAGCCACAGCAGCCGGATTTGCGATTTTTCGTGGAGCCAGACACAAAGAAGATGCTAGCGACGCCATTCGACGTCGAAGGTGTGGCGCACATCCGACCGGCGATCAGGTCATCGCATCCCGACACACACATCAGATGGACCGTCAAGGATCCAGCATCACTGATGCCTGGTGTAATGCAAGGCTGTCCAATTGCGTCTGAGTTACCACTAGCTCGGGTTTCCGTCATTGAGATCAGCGACGAGTATCAAGTATCCGCTTCTGCAGTCGGGGCGCTCCTGGCCGACTTAGGCGCTCGCGTAACAAAGTTGGAGCGACCGCAGAGACCAGACCCTTGGAAGAGAACCTGTCCCCAGCTCTACCAAGACTTGACGGCCAGAAAGAGTGTGAGCGTGGTGAACTATTCGGGAGTGGGAGGGGTTGATGCCAGGGGGGACCCCGTGCCAGGACAAGCAGCTTTATACAGGACGTTAGCTCAAGCGACGATTCTAGTCACAAACTTGCCGTTGGCAGCGCTTGCAGCTTGGGGTCTTGAGCCCAAGCATATGCGGGAGATGTTCCCTCACTTAATCATCCTCTGGATCACGACATGGGGTTGTGACGAGATGGCCCGCCAAAAGGAATTGACCTTTGGCCGGAAGGGAGGTCAAGAAGCACATGCTTTCTGGGAGGCAAGTGGCCTGTGCCAGGCCTTCAACGGAAATGCCATGCCACCGGGGTTGAGCGAGTTGGCAGTGGCGCAACATGCCTTGGGAGGCTTGGGTATGGCTTTGCTACGCCAGCAGCGAACTGGAGCTGGGCAGCTCGTTCACATCAGTCGGTACCAAGCGGGCCTCTACTGCCAAAGCATTTCGAGCATTGAGCCCGTTGCACTGCTGGCAAGTCCGCTTCTCCAGACCCTGGACGGCCGATTCCTCCGATTGCTTGGACGAGGACGAGTCCAATGCCCGCTAAAACCTCAAGCAGAAAGCCTCAAATCATGTAGACGTAGATAGACGTAGTCTGCCTCAAGCAGTCAAAGCGTCTGCCTTATGCAGGGCATCAGCCGCACGATGCGTGGGTCCTCCTGCATGCTTTGGGCCGCCGAGAGGGCCTGATGAAACGTGCTGGAAGCCCGACGCACTCCGTCGCAGCAGGGAGGGGTAGCAGGTACGTACAAAAAAGTCGACGAGCCTCGTCGTGTTGACCCTAAGGAAACATGGACGCGCTGCGTGAGGAGCTCCAGGGGTACACTTGGGAGGCCTGCGATCTGGAGTGAACTCGGAAGAGTGAAAGCGCTCGCCTCAAGCCAGGATCTTCAAAAGCATCAAGACGAGCTGCTGGCATGTGCCAGGAACTGGAGCTTTCAGGACGGGCCCTCTGGCCCTGTGCGCAAGGGCTTTGGAGAATCCAAGACTCAGCCGCAGGACCTGGTCAAGGCCTTCCAGGACCTCGCTCTTCATGACGAGTGAAGGGAGTGTCGAGTTTCCGGCATGTCCAGGAGAAGGGCATTGACTGGATTGTCGAGGAAATGAGGCCCATGGATGCAGAGGCTCTGCACAGGCCGCATGTGTGAAGCGGAGTAGATGGTTTTCAAGGGAGAGGGCTCTCGCGATGTTGAACCGCCGTGCTTCCTTTCAGCTGGCTCAATCGCAGATTTTTGGGTGCCGGCGTTGACCGATGGCCGATGCGCCTGCGCGGGACAGGTCCAGGTCACCACCACCGACAGCTGCCGGAACTCGTGTCAAGGCAGGTCGTGGCAGCGGCCTGGGGCCTGGAAGTTCCTGGAAGCGCCTGGCAGGAGATACGTGTCATCGGAGACAGCCGAGTGCTGATTGCTCCTGGCCTCGTCGATGAGATCCCTTCGAGACTGCACTCGGCCGGATTAAAGCCAGCGGCACTAGCACCGCGCTCAGATCAACACGATGTCAAAGCATTATTTTCCTTCTTTGTCTGCCGAGGTTATTGTGAGTGATAAGACCGTCGACAGATCCCTCCTCAGTTGCGCAATGTTTGAAGTTGTCTTTGCGAGGAATGAGTTTGCTGTCGGGCTTTTGTGAAGGTCACTACGGCGATCGCTTGGTCAAGGCATTCGACACCTTTGCCGCTCAAGGCGGAGACGGCGCCACCCGTGTTTTGAGGTATGCTTTTCCAGCTGGTGAGTCGTCGAAGAATCGTGATACAAAGTCTGCCATCGAGGAGACCTGCATTTCGAAGCATTCAGAGGCATAGGTCTTCACGCCACTGGGCGCTAGACTTCTAGGCATTTCTAGACTATCGATCCGCTGGAGGACTACATGCTGGCAAACAAGTGCACGCGAGACTCTGCAATCCTTGCACTGGGTGGAGGTGTTGTGGGCGACCTCGCCGGCTTCACAGCCGCAACATACATGAGAGGTATCCCTGTCGTTCAGGTTCCGACTTCAACTATGGCGATGATTGACTCCAGCGTAGGAGGCAAGACGGCTCTGAACGTTCCTGCTGGGAAGAACTTGATCGGGGCCTTCCACCAGCCGAAGATAATCTTCGCAGATCCAACTGTGCTTGGGACGCTGAGCCGCAGAGAAGTCGTAGAGGGCCTGGCAGAAGCAATCAAGATGGGCGTCATTCGAGACGCGGAGCTGTTCCAAACCATGGCTAAGAATCCTGAGGCCATCATGTCATTAGACACGCAGCTGTTACAGGACGTTCTTCACAAGGCAGTAGCCCACAAAGCCGAGATCGTCGCCATTGACGAAAAGGAGACGGGTCTTAGAGCGACCTTGAACTATGGCCATACAATTGGTCATGCCATTGAAGCACTGGTATCGCCAAAGATGCTGCACGGGGAGTGTGTTGCGATAGGGTGTGTGGCTGAGGCCGAACTTGCTCATAAGATGGGCCACCTTAGCGCTGAAGCCATCCCGGAGATTCGCAAATGCTTCGAAGCCTACGGCCTTCCAGTGGTGCCCCCGCCAGGCCTCTCACTGGACAAGCTAATGGATAAAATGGCTGTCGACAAGAAGAATCAAGGAAAGACAATCCGGTGTACTATCATTACATCGGTTGGCACCAGCATCGACCATCCGCTCCCAGTCAAGCGCGAGCTGATGGAGCTCGTGGTGGGTGAAATGCTGAAGAACTCAGCTGTTCCCCCACATGGTTGGTAGCAGGTAGTGTGCCGGTGCTGAAAGTGCCAAGAGTTCTTCTCCAGACTGCCCGTTTACGGCAGCAAGAAAGCTTGACGCTATGTCTCCGTGCTTTGGAGCTTTCGGGATTTCTGGAGCAAACGTCAATGTGAGGCAACGTGCAGAGCAGGTGGAGGCTTTGCGGCAACGTCAGCAAGACGCTGCCGAGAAAGCCTTGGAGATGGCCACTGGGAAAGCATAGAACCGCGGAAGTGCGGAGGAACCGTAGGCCCGTAGGCCATGAAACCTTCAAGATCGTGTGTTGACTTCAAGGCCCAACGAGCCGTTGAGCTTCAGCACCTTGGCTGAGACTGGTGTAGGCAGTGTAGGCAGTATCGCTAGGACCCATGTGCCAATGTGGGGCCGAGGCGCGATCTCTCCGATTCGAAGGGCCACGCACAACGCGAGCTTCAGGAGCAGCCGCCGCCTCAGAACGCAAAGTTTTGCAGAGGCCCTGTTTCTGGGTGGGATCAGGTTGGCCGATCAAACAGAGCAGCAGCAGAAGATGGAACTCCTCCGTGAGCAATACCAGACAGGGGCGGCTTTCAGAGTTTCCTGTCGCTTCCTCGTGTCGTCTGATGCGAAATCCAACTCGACATGCAAGGTGGCACCTATCGTGGGTGTGACCGTTGATGGCGCGGAAGGCAGGTTGTGGCGATGTGCCTAGCCCTGTCATGATGAAACGGCTCCTACTCAGGACTTGAGAGCGACAGCAAAGTGGCCAACCTGGATACGTGCTCCACGCCCCATCTAGCCTTCCATGCTGTGCAGGCGTATCTTTCCGTTGAGGCAGCCTTCAATCGTCGGGTTCAGCAGCATGCACAAAGAGCCTATACTTCAATTGCAGCATTTTCCCTGTGCGCTGAACTTCCTGCAATACCTGGCGCTCATCTTCGGGCATGAATCAGGCATGTGGTGTGTCGTTGGACAGGGTCGGGGTGAGCAGGTACTGTGTCATCGAGATCGCAAACAAGCCGCACACCCGATTACAAACGGGAGTGCTCGAGGCAGGTCTCAAGAAGTGAGTAGGTGTGTGCGCACTGTCCTCCGGCAGGGAACGGATCCAGCCTGGGACTTCACCGGCCTGCTCCAGAACTACGCTTTTGGAGACGTTCTGAAGTTTGCCGTGTACTGCAAGGACGCGAGCGGCGACAATGTCCAGTCGCCATGCATAGAGTACAGGTTGGCCGGTCAGCCGAATCGTAAGGAATCTCGGCTCAGTCCGCGGGAGTGCTCCTTGTAGCTTCGTGCGATGGCTCGTCGAAAGCTGGTTCCGTTGCTCCTGGCGGCGGCGTGTGTGCTGCTTTGCCAAAGGGTCGGGAC
>CAJNDV010001518.1:0-10799 GCA_905221635.1 Symbiodinium sp. CCMP2456
ATGGTCGTGCATCTGCGGAGAGCATATGACTGCTAGGTGTTGGGACCCTTACGCGGTCTAGGATTCATAAACCCTCAAGCCTAAACCTTGGACCCCAAACCCTAAACCCTAAACCCTGGACCCTAAACCCTAGACCCTGAACCCTAAACCTAAACCCTAAACCCTAAACCCTTAGTCAGCTCAGGGGGTATATTCGGATCCTTGGGTTGAGAGTTGCAGCAGGGCTTCGGGCTCAGGGTGAAAGGCTTGTTATTTCTTTTCAGGGTTTAGGTTTATGGTTTATGGTTTTTGTTAAGAGCTTAGGGTTTAGGGTTTAGGGTTTGGCTTTTGGTTTACCTGGACCCCAAATGTACGTAGAATAATAGCCTTTTAGAGGTTTTGGGCCATGATTCTACCTACTTTTCAGGGTTTAGGCATGGTTTATGGTTTTTGTTAAGAGCTTCGGGTTTAGGGTTTAGGGGTCTCGCGCTTCCTGCTTCCGAGCTTAGGGCGTTCAGTCATGGTTTGGGGCCGTCGTGTGCCAAGCACAGGTTCCGGAATCCCATCCCGGGCCCCAAATGTATGTAGAATAATAGCCCTTTAGAGGTTTTGGGCCATTATTTTACCTACTTGTTTTTTGGGAGGGGGGGTTTAGGGTTTAGGGTTTTAGCACCCTGAAACCCCCAGATTTCATGATTTCCACTCAGGGTTCAAAGAGATACGGCCTTGCGACGTGCCGCGAAATGGCCTACGAAACCTCCATGGCATGTTCACCTGGGAGCTTCCGAAAATTAGGGGTACCTTATTTTGGGGTTTAGGGTTTAGGGTTTAAGGTTTAGAGTTTCCGAAAACTAGGGGTACCTTATTTTGGGGTCCTTATATTAAGGATCCTATTATTTAGGGTACTATATTAGGGTCCCCTATTTTCAGAAACCCCCACCTGCGGCCTGAAGCTGGCCCCCGAAATCCACATCCCTCTAAACCCAAAGTGAACAGTTTTATTAATTCGAAACCCTAAACCCTAAACCCTAAACCTTAAACCCTAAACCCCTAAAGCCCTAAACCCTAAACCCCTAAAGCCCTAAATCCTTAAACCCTAAACCCTAAACCCTAAACCCTAGAACCCTAAATCCCTAAACCCTGAGTTTCAATCCAGGCACCATGTTCACGGCATCTTCCCTCTTCTCCCAGCCTGGCTTGCAAAAACGCAACGGTCCCCCGCACCAAACCTGCTCAAAACCCTGTCTCTGGAAGGGTTTAGGGTTTAGGGTTTAGGGTTTAGGGTTTAGGGTTTGGGGTTTGGCTTAGGGTTCACCTGGACCCCGAAGGCATGTAGAAGAATAGCCCTTTCGCGGTTCTGGGGCATTGCCTTGATATGAAGCAGGGCTTGTACTACTAGTATCCCCAAAATCGCACCCCGAAAACCAACCTTACTTGGAGCATCAGGGGACCTAGTGACCTAGTCGGCCCTGAACAACCCGGAACTCCTGAACCCTAAACCTTAAAACGCTAGACCTTAAACCCTAAAACCCGAACCCTAAACCCTGAACCCTGAACCCGAAACCCGAGACCTTAAACCCTAAAACCCGAACCCTAAACCCTGAACCCTGAACCCGAAACCCGAAACCTTTAAACCCTAAGCCCGAAACCCTAAACCCTGAACCCTGAACCCTAAACTCGAAACCTTTAAACCCTAAACCCGAAACCCGAAACCTTTAAACCCTAAACCCGAAACCCGAAACCTTTAAACCCTAAACCCGAAACCTTTAAACCCTAAGCCCGAAACCCGAAACCTTTAAACCCTAAGCCCGAAACCCGAAACCTTTAAACCCTAAGCCCAGAATAACGCCCCGAACAACAACCGCAGACTTCATCCCTCGACCTCGCCTGGACTCTTCAGGCGCAGTTGAGGGTTGAGGGTTTAGGGTTTAGGGTTTAGGGTTTAGGATTTAGGGTTTTGGGTTTAGGATTTAGGATTGAGGGTTTAGGATTTAGGGTTTAGGGTTTAGGGTATAGAGGTTTAGGGTTTAGGGTTTAGGGTTTAGGATCTAGGATTTTGGATTTAGGGTTTAGGGTTTAGGGTTTTGGGTTTAGGATTTAGGATTTAGGGTTGAGGGTTTAGGGTTTAGGATTTAGGCTTTAAGGTTCAGGGTTTGGGGTTTCGGACAACACTTGGAGGATCAGGGGCTTGGAGCAAGTGAGGCGCGATAATTAGGCGACAAAAATTTCACGCAACCACAAGTAAGGTACTTACAAGTATAACCTTACCCTGAACCCTACCTATAGTCTCCATTGTAGTTCCTTTTTTTAAACCCACCCTAGAAGAAGGATCCTAAAAGGTAACCCCAAAAAGGAACTACAATGGAGACTATAGGTACACCCTAAACCCTAAACCTTATAATTGCGAGGTCCTCTGATCTTCCAAGTAGGGTTCGGGGTTTACGGATAGCCGTTGGATCGACGTCGCCAAAACTCTGAATCCTGGAACACTCCTGGAGTTTTCTGTTTTTTTAACGCTTCTGTGTACGGGCTGTCACGGGAACCCAGCAGGTAGACTCGGGTTTCGGAAACTACTAACTACCCTTAAACCCTAAACCCTAAACCCGAACTACTTAGAAGGGATTCTTGAAAATTTTCTTAGGTCGTAGCAGTAAGTTTCACCCTCAAGCCAGAGCCCGATACCAACTGGGTCCGGAACAAGGCAGCTTCCGACGCCCCTCGCGATTGCAGAGGCTTGCGGGTCAAGTCAAGGTTTGTAGGGTGGGTGTATGGTTTAGAGTTTTTTTTGAAGGTTTAGAGTTTAGGGTTTGGGGTCCAGGGTTTAGGGTTCCCAGAACAGTGGATCTTCTGCTCGGGGGATAAAGTAGATGTTTCGATGCAGCAGCACATAACAGATCCCTTATAATACTACGGCAGGCCCTAAACCCAAAACCCTAAACCCAAAGCCCTTAGCCCTAAACCCTAAACCCCGAATGACACCAGGCAAGGATTGCCACAGAGATCCTGGAAGCTTCAGCCCCTCAGACTCAAAACCCGCCCTCCGGTTCTAAACCATAAACATCTGAATCGACACCGACAGCGTAAACGACGCAAGACCCAAAATCAAAAGAAACAAACGGGTTCAGGGTTTAGGGTTTAGGGCTTAGGGCTTAGGGTTTAGGGTTAGGGGTGACAACAAGAGCAACGACTCAAGCAACAAATAAGCCAACCTCGACTGCCGAGCCGAGTCCCCGGACCAACACGGTTTAGGGTTTAGGGTTTAGGGTTTAGGGTTTAGGGTTTAGGGTTTAGGGTTAGGGTTTAGGGTGTATAGTTTGGCTTCAGGATTCAGGGTAAACCCTGAAACCCTAAACGCCCGGAATCCCAAAGCCCTTGTCATACTTCTAGACAGCTCGCTAGACCCCATCTTTTCAGAACGCCACGAAGCCTTAAACCCATTCCTATATATATATATATATAGTTTGGTTTATTTATTTACTTATTTATTTATTCATTTATATGTATATATATATACATAAACCAGGTGTTGAACATGCGACACCTGATAAATAACAGGCAAGTTCTCTAACAAAAGAACCTGTAAGCTCTGCTCTTGGAAGCCTTGAGGATGTCGAAGAAGCGCTTCGAATACGGGGCGCCAGTGAGCCTTTGTCTGTGAGTGCAATGTAGGGGTGTCCGAATATATAATTTAGAATAGGGTCTTGGGGGTATGAAAACAGTATAGATAGTATCTATAATATCCAGGGACTAAAGTTATTGCACTATAGGGGTCTTAGTCATTTGGAATATTTTTTTTTTTTGGGGGGGGGGGGGATATTGCAATAGAATTAGTTATATAAGGGCAGATAGTGTTCCGAATTATTCGGACCTTTGTAGTCAGGCTTGTAACAGGGATTGGAAACGGTATCAGGGCAATTCTTTTCTGCAAGATGCTCTGTGAAGTGGGGGTTTCCGAAAATAGGGGACCCTAGTATAGCACCCTAAATAGTAGGATCCTTATTATAAGGACCCCAAAATAAGGTACCCCCTATTTTCTGAAACTCCCAAGTAAGGATTTTAGGGTTTGGGTCTTAGGGCTTAGGGTTTAGGGTTTGGGGTTTAGGGTTCTGGGCTTAGGGCTTAGGGATTTGGGGTTCAGGATTTAGGGCGCGGGGTGCTTAGGGTGTAGCTGCTTAGCTTGTGCCACAAACCCCATAGACTCTCAACACTGAACCGCAGCTAAGCGAGTGCCGGCACTGATCAGAGGCTTCCTAAACCCCCGAACTCCCTACTCCCTTCTCCCTAAACGCCTAAACCCTCGCCCCTAAACCCTCAACCCTGAACCCTAGACCCTAAACCCTGAACCCTAAATCCTCAACCCTAAACTGGCCCTAAACCCTGAACCCTCAACCGTCAACCCTAAACCCTAAATCCTCAACCCTAAACCCTAAATCCTCAACCCTAAACCCTAAATCCTCAACCCTCAACCCCAAACTCTAAACCGCTGGATGCCCCCGACCAGTTGGTATCTCCCGGCGAAGCATCGACACGCTGAAGCCCTGGCACTTGGGGAGTTGGGCCCCCGGGCCTTCCCAAACCCCGTTTAGGGTTTAGGGTTTAGGGTTTAGGGTTTAGGGTTTAGGGTTTAGGGTTTAGGGTAAGTTATACCTTTTAGGCCTTTTAGGATTTAGGGCTTATCCCTCAATTAAGGAATATATCCGTTTAGGGTTCCTCAAGGGTATCTATAGGGGCTTCTATACGTTTAGGGTTCCTGAAAGGGATCTGGAAGGGTTTCTACAAGGGTACCTATAAGAATGAAGGGAAAGACCTTAAATCATAGAAGAAAATCCCGAATATGATTTGGGGTATAATCCTGAATTCTTATAGAACCCCTCTAGAAACGCTTGCAAGTCCCTTGAGGGAACCCCAAGATGTGTAGATTCCTTAGTTAAAGTATTTTTGGAAGGTCTGGGTCCATAAGCTCAGGGCCGAGAGTCCGAAAATTTGGAGTTGAGGCTGCAAGGCTTAGCCTAAACCCTAAACCCTAAACCCTAAACCCCTAAACCCTAAACCCCTAAATTTTAAATCCCGAAATTCTAAAACCCCTAAACCCTACACCCTAAACCTCTAAACCCTAAACCCCTAAACCCCTAAAACCCTAAACCCTAAAGCTTAAACCCCTAAACCCTGAACCCCTAAGCCCTAAACCCCTCAATCCCTAAACCCTAAGCCCCTAAACACCTAAACCCTAAACCTTAATCAGGGCTTCCGGAGTTCAGGCTGTTCAGGATTCAGGGTCTAGGGGTTTACGGTTTAGGGTTTACTTGATCGCTCGGGATTCCCTCATTACTTATGCGCGTGAGTGAGTGAGTCTAAGGGTTTAGGGTTTCGGGTTTCGGGTTTAAGGTTTAGGGTGTGGGTGGAGGGTTTGCGGTAGAAGCCAGAAAATTGGAACGCCAATATTTTCAGGCCTCAAGGCAAAGCATAGGGAATCCGAGCCCTAATCATCCCAAACCCATGTACCAATTTTCTGGGGTTCACCGTAAGGTCTACTGCTCAGGGCTTAAGGTTTCAGGGTTTGGGCTTTCGGGTATTGCCGGAGCAAGGGGTGGGATGCATAGGTTTTGGCTCGATTCCGACTGGGGCTTGTAAGCAGGTCCGGCTGTGCGGGTGTGTGCGACTTGATGCCTTGGGGCTAGAGTAGGGGCCTTTAGAATTAGAAATATAGGTTTTGGGGCCATTATACTATAAGAAGCAACTCCCAAAATAGCATTGGTAACTATTTAAGCCCCTAACTTGTCATATTTCCGGTTGCGCCGCTTCAGGATTTGGTGTGAGATGTTGTTGTTGATGGGGCTTTGAGCTTCATTCTTGAAGGGATCGGGGGTTGGGATTTCGGACACCCCGATACCTTATCATCTGAGGGCACAAATCCCGAGAGTATGGGGTGATAAGCGCACTGTGGTGCTCTACAATCGCGGCTGCTTATCTAACTACAGGGCGCCCAACAATCCTAAACCCTAAACCATAACCTCCACAAGCAGCCCAAAACCCTTACAGCCCCCTCAACCTGCATGGTAAGAATCCAGCAAAAGATCCGTCTTCATCCCATTACGCAAAATAGCCCGAACATTTTTCATACCAATCGAACACCAAATTCTATTTGAGTGATCACTGATTTAAAGGTCTTGTGCGATGCGCATTTGAGGGTTCTGTAAGTTAAATCATCCTATACTCTTATCATCCTATACTCTTAACCTTTAAGAGCTACACCCCTAAACCCCGAAACACCGAAATTCGCACCATTATTATGCCAATAGGCCCTAAACCCTAAACCCAAACCTCCAAACCCGAAGCCCGAAACCCTCAACCCGACAGCCCAAAATCCGAAGCACCCCAAACCCGTATCTATATATATATATATATGTATTATATGCCCTGGGTCTAGGGTTTAGGGTTTAGGCCCTAAAGCCCAAACCCTAATCCCGAAACCCTAAACCTAGACCCTATCTCCCTAAACCCCAGAACTTCAATCCTTGCTCGCCTTTGTTCTTTGGGCTGCGGCTCCGCGCTGCGCCATTTTTTCCCGGCCTTGAGCTTATGGTGGTTTCAGTGGTGTTCGGGTTTAGGGTTTAGGCTTAGAGGGCTTAGGGCTATAGGGTTATAGGGTTTAGGGCTCTAGGACCGGATCTTGCAGGGTGGTTGCGTGTAGGCTTTGTAGAGCATATGGCTCCTAGGCCTCAGGGGTGGTGTAGGGCCTTTCGGGTTTAGGTTCTAGTAGGTTCTGGGTATGCTCGCCAAGCCAGAGCGAGCCAAACAGAAGCAGCCAAAAGGAAAACATCAAGAAAGAGGCCGTGAATATTTGGAAATGGTGCACCGCCGTAGAGCCAGCCAAGCCAAGCCACTCAATCCACAAGATCAAACATGCCTTCTTCCCCGTGCAATGATCCAGTTTGTGCATTGTATCAAAACTTCATCTAAGGCTTCGAGGCTGTTTACAGATGAGGTGATTCTCTGGGCACAGACAGCGAGAAGCGGAAACCAATCTCCCCTTAACTGAAAGCCTGGGTTGCTAAACAGATCCTGCAAAAGTCGGCACTGAAAACCCGAGGTTTTCGAGATTTAAAGAGTTCGATGTCCAACTTTGTTCTAGTTGTTTATATATTTCTTTCGTTTGTTCTAGCCTATTCTGGCTTCTTTTAGTTTTTCTAGAGTGTCCTAGCTTTGTCTAGGCTTCCACAGCAAACTGGATCACTGCGTGGTTAAAGGACCGACTCGGACCAAGACATAAAAACCCACTGGAGCTTCCTGCGCAGAATGTGTGAGGGGTTTAGGGCAGTGAGAGGTGAAGGTCGCAGCGGACGGGCGTTGCGATGCAGATCGATTTAATTGGTTGTGCTTAAGCCTATACATGTCTGTGCTTCGGCATCGTGATGCGTATAATAATAAGGGCCTTAATTTGAATAGGGTTTTGGAGGTTCCTTATTATACTTATAGTATAATATATCCCCAAACCCTATTCTAATCATTAAGCCCCTATAGTACAGAACTTGTTGTTGTTGCTGCAGAGAAGTGAGCATAGACCCCTCGCAGATGTTCGGGACTCGGCCCCGAACGCCATCGTGGCACGGGCGTCAGCGAGCCATCAACGGCGGCATTAGATGAGCTTCGACTCTAGCTGGGTTGGCCTTTAAACCCTCTGAAAAATATTTATATAAAGGGTCCCTTATAAACCCAAATAGGGAAAATAAAAAATGTCCCAAAAACCAACCTAGCTAGTGTGAATTCGCGGCTTTCAGGCGTCCCTAGCAACAATAAATACCTTTCGGCCCGAATCCAACACCCAGTAGATCGGATGTTCGGGGTGAAGAGCTAGCGGCCCGCGTATCCCGGTGCAACGACTGAACACAAGACGACCCATAATCCGGGTTGTAACACTCCGCTTTATTTTCAACTGAAGTGTATTGCATGTATTTTTGCAGTTTTTAGTATAGGTGTGTGTGTGTGCGTGTGTGTGAGATGGGTTTGTTAGGCTTCTTGTAAGCGACTTCAGGTTCCGGGAGTGTGTCAAAGCCTTGGTGTTTCTAACGTTTGTTCAGAAGCCCGGGCTTTACCGGATAGCTTGGTCCAAGCAGGGCTGCACGGCGACAGCAGTACGTAAGTTCATATTATACGGACTCTGAACCCTAAACCCTAAACCCTAATCTATAATTCTGACCAGAGTCTTACGAGGCTTTATGAAGGACTTAAGCCGAATTAGTTTCAGCCTCGTGTGCTAGGTCTGCAGATGAAGGACCGTTCTTGAGGTTCAGAGTTTGTGGCCCTGGGTAGCGGCTGTCGCCCGAGGTTCGGGATGGGGCGGGTTTCCCTAAACCCTAAACCCTAAACTCTAAACCCTAAACCCCTAAACCCCTAAACCCTAAACCCTAAACTCTAAACCCTAAACCCCTAAACCCCTAAACCCTAAACCCGGTTCCTTGCTTGGGGTCTCGGGGTTGAAAGACCTTCACCGGCATGAAGGGCTGTGCGTCGACGACTGTCGGGCTGAGGTAAGCCAGAATATACCCATAGGCTCCATAGTAGTTCCTTTTTGGGACTACCTTATAGGATCCTGAATATAAACCACAGAAGGGAACTGCTGTGGGGCCTATGGGTATACTGCGATTTTTCTGAATGGCTCCGACAAGTAGGGCGAATCTTGACCCATGCCTTCACCCTCCAAGCCAAAAGCCTTCGCCCTAACGCTTTCGGGTTCAGCGTTTGCAACTTTCTTTTAGGGCCTATAAGCTTGACGATTGGGTCTAAGGTTTATAGGGTTTCCGGCGAGGTGCTGCGCTCTAAACCCTTGCAGACTCTTTGCTGTTTGTTGTGCATCTCCTGTCCGTCGAGGGAGCTGGGAGGTGAAACTGGTCTATGTACATGAGGCGGGTACCTCTATCTACATAAGGGGGATGCTCAGGGCGCATGACTTGGGATTTCAACGAATGATACGGGTGATGATATGCATCCTGCATTACCCATAAGTAGGAATACACCACAATTCCCATAGTTTAGGGTCCTTTGCGTAATGCAGGATTTTTGTCTCATCAACAGTACCCCCACCCTAAACCCAAGCCATAATGACATTCCGAGAGTTATAATATGGATAAGATTTAGGTTAACTAGCTCATGGATTCCCTACTAAATTACACCTTGAAATGCGTGCATCAAGATAGTCTTGTTCCGACTTTCTGCCAGCTGCTTCAGACACTGCGGGAAGCAATCAGCTTCGCCCCAGCCGGCTTTGCTGCAGCGCGCCGCTGGCTGTTGCCTATGTATGACCCTAAACCCTAAACCCTAGGGTTTTGGTCTCGCAAACTCAGAGGGCCAGGTGTTCCTTCCTAAGTAAACCCCAAAACCGTCTAAACCCCAAATTAAACCCAACACCGTCTAACCCCATAGGCTCCACAGTAGTTCCTTTTCGGGATTACCTTATAGCACCCAAATACAAGCCACAAAAACAAACTATCTATGGGTAAACCCAAATTAAACCCAAAACACTCTAAACCATAAATTAAAAACCCAAAAGAGTCTAAAGCCTAATTAAACCAACACCATCTACACCCAAATCAAACCCAACACCGTCTAAACCCTCGCGGCCCATAGCCCCTCCCTCGAATCCCAGCGCCTCACGCACGATTTCCTGCGTGAAGCCTTTGAAGTTCGGGGGCTCCTCGGTATGGTCTCGGGGTAGGGTTTAGGGTTTAGGGGTTTAGGGTTTAGGGGTAACGCTTTAGGGTTTAGGGTTTAGGGGGTTTAGGGGTTTAGGGGTTTAGGGTTTAGAGTTCAGGGTTTAGGGTTTGGGGGCCCTACTGCAGAAGCCCTAAACCCAAAGCCCTTTAGTGCAAGGTCTTACGGTTTGGTGGCTTAGAGGGCTCGGGGCTCAGATCAGAGTAGAAACCTAAGCGCTGAATCTTGAACTCCCCAAACTACGGGCTTCAGGAACTACGCATACGTTCGGGTTCTTTGATATAGTGCTAGTCCTGCTAGTCATTTGAATCTTATATGCCCCAAAGACCAAACCCTATACCCAGACCCGCTAAAAGCAAGTCCAAAAGGTTCATGGGCTAATACTCAGAGGGCTTCAGCCCGGACAATCAAGTGTCTTGCTCTCGGCCTATGGCTTAGGGTTTAGGGATGTTTGGGGTTTAGGGTTTAGTGATGTTTAGGGTTTGGGGTTCAGGGTTTAGGAATCACGGCCAGGACCTGAGAATGCACACGACGAAACCAACGCACAAAGAGAACTGGCTAAGCTCCAGTTTGGGGGTTTAGGGTTTAGAGTTCAACTCTACACCCGTTTCCCGAAGCCCCAGTAACCTAAACCGGAAACCCTGAACCCTAAACCCAAGTTGGGATCCTTCGTCAGCAACAGTCGAGACCCGCACTCTACTCTGCAAGATGCTGCGAAGTTTGCAGGCATCAGCACAGAAGCGAAAGAAAGAGTAGGGTCCTACGTCCTCGACGGCAAACTCACAGACTTCATAGCAGGCGTGCCAGCCCCCTGGGGTTGCCGCCAATCCGCGCAGGTGGAATGTCTTCATGAATGATATAATCATAACCATTATGGTCATAATATCACAGGAAGAACAACAATCGCAGTACAGATAAGAATAACACATCTGAGAAGCTTGTGATAGCTGCGCTTGTGGCACGGATGCGGGCCGGGTACTGGCACTCTTGCCGACTAAACCACGAAATTTTTCAAGTGAAGGAACACGATCCCGCGCGGCGGTCCAAACCGCTCAGCTCAGGACGTGCTTTTGATGCGAGTAGATCTCATCCCTTGATCTCCGAGATCTTCT
>CAJNDV010001520.1:2500-14586 GCA_905221635.1 Symbiodinium sp. CCMP2456
TACTTATCCGAAGAGTTGAGGTCACTACACTGAAGCCCCCAGCTTAGCTTGGAGCAGCTCACCTCCGAAACTCCGGGCTTTTGCGTGCGACGCCTGCAAGCTGAGGGTGCAGAGCTCATTGACTCGGTGCTCGACGTTGTGCGAAAAGAGGCAGAAGGCGGCTCTTAACCAACACCCTGAGATGCTTCCGAGCCTCTGCAAGCGCCTTGTTAACCAGCTTCAATAAGCAGAACAAGTCATTTCATGTCTCTGAGACTACCGTGTGTTCGTGTTCTCAGGAAGCATTCAACTATCCCGCTTACTTTGAGATCCCATTCATTGGACCGTGGACACGAATGGGGCCCCACCATGAGAGTTTAGGCACAAGTCCTCTCATGCAGGCTGCGACTGCCTCCAGGGCTTCCAGCTCTGCCACTCGCTCGGTGGCGGAACCGGTGCCGGCATGGGAACTCTGCTGATCTCCAAGGCGCGAGCTATGCAAGAGAGAGCAGGGACGATACGAGCACAATCCTCTGAAGAAGCAGTCGTTAGAGAATGCCGCCGCAGGTGCGAGAGGAGCACCTTGGATCGCAGCCGCAGTGCTTAGGTGCTGGGGAGTGGGCTTCGACATGCATGAATAAACGGCGAGCGTCTACCGTAGTAGCATCTGTCAGTCAACCGTTCAATCCAACCAGTTCAAGTCAGTTCAAGTGAAGTCCAGTCAGTCAATAGATCAATCAGTCAATGATTCCATAAATCCATGAATCAGGGAGCTAAGGAATCAAACAATAAGAGGCCAATCGTGCAATGAATCAATGAAGGAATGAATCAACAGGCAAGCAAGCAAGCCAGCAAGCAAGCAAGACTGCAAGCCAGCAAACCAGCGGGCCAGCAAGCGGAAGCCGGCAAGCCGGCAAGCAGGCAAGCCGGCAAGCCAGCAATCAATCAATCCGTCCATCAATCAATCACTCAATCACTCAATCACTCTATGACTCCATGACTGCATCACTCAATCTTTTCATCACTCCATCACTCCATCACTCCGTCTCACTCTCACTCTCACTTGCATTCGCACTCGCACTCGCGCTCTCGCACCCACTCACACACTCACACACTCATGCACTCTCACTCTCACTCTCATTCTCACTCTCACTGTCACTCCCACTCCCACTCCCACTCACTCTCACTCAAACTTCCACTCGCACTCTCACTCTCACTCTCACCCTCACTCGCACTCTAACTCTCACTCTCATTCCGTCTGGATGTCTGGATCAGCCTCTCCGCTCTGTCTGTCCATCTATCCATGAGTTCCGTCTGTCCATAATAGACATAGATGTGTGGCGAATGTCATAGTTGTCAAACATCTACGCGGTACAGGAAGCTGAGCTACAGTTGCATGTGAAACGCGGAAAGCCTGAACACGTCACGCCGACGTTAGGCTCAAGGACCGGACACGCACCGCAGCGAGCCCAGTAAAAGTGCGGCGTGCCCCAGCTTTGCAGGAAACTCCAGACAGTCCCATTCGTTAACATGGTAGCGGAGGAACCAAAGGCAGCGATGATGCTAGTAGTGATGACAGGAACCCGCTGGAGGCTGTGATGGGCAGAGTGGTCATGAAATCGGACGTCTTTCTCAAGAAATCCTTACTACATCACTAAAGTGTTTGAGTGCTTTGAAACGGCAGCAAAATTCCCATGAAGTGGAGGGAAGCACGCCAAGTCTTCCTGCAGAAGCCTGGGCGGGTTTATGGCTATGGCGAGGAAGGTCTCCGACTGTGCTTCGCTCAGGCCTATTCGCTCAAGCCTATTATTGCTGTGTCATGAGTCTGGTGGCGCCTGTATGCGGCCTTTCGGCTCCATTCGGAGCCCGCTCAACAATGGATTGAATCGCGGTGGCCTAGCACTGCCCATGGAGGCAAGAAACAGGTGGAAGTGTATGCTGTCCTTGCTCCTTTAATGGAGGCGTACGCGGCTACCTTGCCAGTCGGGATTATCAGCAAGCATTCGATAGTGCTCATCCTGCAATCGTGATTGATATGATGTTGTACTTCGGGCTTCTTCAAATGGTAGCACGTATGATGAGTGAAACTTGGACTAAGCAGCGACGTCCCCTGCCTCTAGGCAGGGAGGTGCTGCCTGAGGTTGAGGCCAGGCCGTAGGTAGTTACCTTCCCCCCGCTGACCCTTGGTCCCCTATGCGGATGGTTGCATTGCTCGCGCCTGCAATACAAAAATGGAGGTTGAGTACCCCAGGACTTGTTTCTCCACGTTTGTTGATAATCGGTCCTGTGTTTCGCCAAACATCCAGGAACTTCTTGATGTCGGCGCTCGGTGGCGTGAGTGGACCTCTCTCCTTGGGTTGGTCGAGTCAGGTGGTAGAGATTGAAGGGCAGGCGCACCATGATGGAGCAAGGTCTCGGAGCCTGCTGTTGCTGATTGCCCGGTTGTTTTAGGGGTTGCCTTTAGGGGTAATATGCCCAGGACTTCTTGCAAAAAGGAAAACGATCGCCTTGAAACGGTGAAAAGTTTATTTGCTAGAGCCAGATACATGCCTGTGCCCTACAAATGTAAGGAAAGGGTTTTGTCTGCCGCGCCGAAACTCACTTGGGGGTGGATGATGCGACGGCCACCACTCGATGTGATGCGTCGGCTGCAGTCGAGTCTTTCGACTACGCTGGCAGACAGCGAGCACACGCAGCCTGCATTGCGTCGAAAGTTTCATTGCCCTTCTTTGGTGGATATCCGTTTTAAAATTCTTGAGCACAATGTGAGTGCTGCCAGACGGCTCGTTTCTAAAACTGGTCATGTGGCTCCGGGCACGTGGAGCGGCACGCAAGTTTGGTCAGGACTGCTCTGTAACTTAGAACCCGGCGGTAGGCTTCAGGGTTTCTTATGTTGCAAAGCCGGCTCGTATATTAACCCCCATCCTGGCCTGTTCAAGGATCTTGATGTCTCCCAATGACGAGCTGTGTAGGCGTGCCGCGACTTCTGGCGGGTACGCTGATTCTATCTCTTTAGGCGCTCTCGCTGCCGAGCTCGGCATCCAGCTGCGAATATTTGCTTTCGACTCCAAACTTCGCTCGTGGGGTCTCTATCTGCTTGGCGAGTGCTCTGCGAAGAAGGCCAAGGCTGCGGCCCCTTCTTCTCGTAGCTACCCACCTGTGATTTGGCTGCGCCTCGAAAACTTGCACTATCAATGGTTGGAGCCTGTTGGAAAGGACTGGTTGTGTGACCATGCTATGCCTGCTAATAGGATCACCGTGCAAATCAACACTCAACCTTTGTGGCGCTGGCGATGGCAATAGCTCCTGTGCCAAATTGCTAGGTTTGGCCCCTGCCTCAGGCTTCCGCTCCTGGCTCGTTGGTGCGTGGAGCCGCCACATTGCTTGGTTTTAAATCATCGCGCCCCTCGCGTAACCGCTTCAAACTCCATGCGTCCGCACATCTCCGCAAGGCTTTCGACAGCATTGCTCATGAGATCGCATACCTTGCAGGGGCGTCGGCCGGACTCCAGCGCCCTGTCCTCGACTACATGCGGCGCATGGTCTGGAGCGCCCCCCGCCACTGCGTTGTCCACGGGGAAGCCCCGCTTCTTCCCGTGCGTGCCTTTTGTGGGCTCCCGGCCGGGCATCCATGCAGCCCTAGTTTTCTGTCTTATGTCCTAGGGCCCTGGTTTAAGCTCGTTAGGGGGTTTCCGGGGGTTGATGCCTTCCTCTACATGGATGATAGGAGCTTAGTAGACAATGCCGAGCCCACTTCCCTTGACGCTGCCTTGCAGGCCACACAGTGGTTTGACAAGAAGCTGGGGCTTACTGAGCACATTGGTAAGCGGCAGCTCTGGGACTCTGGGACCGGCAAGATCCGACTCATGACAACTGGGTCGAACATCTTGGGGTTAAGTCCATGCACGGTTGCGCGGTTGTCCCGCAGACGCGAGCCTCATCTGCCCAAATTTGCGACCTCGCTGCGGGTGTTGAGCTTCTGCCCGGCCGGGCGCATGGAGGTCAGGGAGCAGCTCCTTCTCGGCCTGGTGCTGCCGAAGCTGCTGTGGTCCCTTTGGTCCCTGAGACTCCTGATGAGGTTGTGTCGGCCTTCTTTAGGACCATTCGGGGTCATTTCACTTGGTGGTGCAAGGGGAGAGTGTGGGCCGATCACATCACTTTGCATCCCCAATTCGTTGCTGCCATCCGCTGCCCTGTCACGGCCTCCTCCCACGTCGGGCAAATGTCTTCCGTCCTCCGCGCCTGCATCTCGCATCATGTGCAGGTGCTCGGCCTCAGAGTCGTTTGTTTGGTGGGTTGCCTCAGGGTCGCCCCCTCCCTGGTGCCGATGCTCGCGTCGTTGCTGCCGCCCGCAAAGCCGCTGCCCTCCGCGGCCTTGCCCCCCGTCAAGGGTTGGAACCTGATGCCGATGATGGCCACGCGCTTCGTATTGCCGTTCGCGTGAAAGCCCTGGCGTCTGTCCAGACGACGCGGTTTCATACTGAAGGGCTTGCTAGCATCGATCTTGAGGTGCAGTCCGATGCTGTCTGGAAATCTTGGTGCAAAGCCCTTGAGCCTGGGGGCTGCACCGCCCTCAAGGTTTGGCGCGGCGGGGCGGTTAAAACCCACACTCGCCAATGGTACCCCAAGGATGACCAGCGTTGTCACTGCACATGCGGCGCTCTTCGGGGGTCTGCTCGACACCGATTCGCCGAGTGCCCTGAGATGGCTCCGTTGCGGGACCAACTAGCGCGCGGTTTCATATACCCCTTTGGTGGCAGGCGCAGCCTCGGGTTCTTAGTAAATCCGGGTGGGTAACGTCTGACGCCGGCGACTCTCATGACGTGCGCGTGCAACGGCAAATAGCCGCCTGTACGCTTGGGATCGCTGTGGCCAAGCTTGGCCGGCTAGTTGCCGAAGACGTCTAGGTTATAGTGCACCCTAACCCGCTTTGCAATCCCCGCAAGGCCCGAGCTTTTGCTCCAGCCGCTCCTGCCGCTAACCCTCTACGGCAAGGTTGCGTGCAGTTCACTCACAGCTTGTTTTCAAGGATCGGTGTGCTGGTAATTTCTCGCCACATCCTTCTTTTTACTGTCACGTGTTTGTTTAGAAACCAAAATGGTCTCTATTGCATATTTGCGCTCGTTCCGCTGACGAGCTTGCCCTCATCTCCATGAGATGAGATGAGACGTAGTGGATCATATTTCTGCCTTTACGAGGCTGCCTTTGGATTATTGACCCCTGGGCCAAAGTGGAGATGCCAGCACTGTCATCTACACCAATGCCATAACTCACGTCGACGTCAGGCTCAAGGACCGGACACGCACCGCAGCGAGCCCAGAAAAAGTGCGGCGCGCCCCAGCTTTGCAGGAAGCTTTAAACAGTCTCGTTCTTCAACAATCGTGCATTTTCGATTACAGGGTTTGCCTGGCTTGTGGCTTCCGGGGTTGACGAGGACTGGACTTGGACTTTTGAGGCCTTCAAACTTTCAATGGTCATGCCATCTGGACGACAGAAGCGACAAGAGCAGTACCAACGACATTGTACAACAAGTTGATTTCACTTTAATTTCTTTTGGGTCGTTCCAATGTTGAAACAAAGAGTTCGGGGACCACATCGCGAAACATGCGTCCAAGGTACCCGGACCGCATCATGGAGACCTTCTCGGTGATCCCGTCGCCCAAGGTCTCCGACACGGTGGTGGAGCCGTACAATGCCGTCCTGAGCTTTCACCAGCTGGTGGAAAACTCCGACGAGTCCTTCCTGCTGGCCGCCGGGCAATGTGAATAAGACTGCTTTTCAAGGGCGCGCAGTGTCTTCATGCTTTTAATCCAGCTTATGCAGACCGTGCAATTTCCAGTTTGTGCTAAGGACAACGAAGCACTCTACGACATTTGCTTCCGAACGCTGTGCCCAGGCATAAAGTTGGCCCTGAACCCTGTGACCCCGACGCATGACATCGACACCTGCCCTAGATCTCAAATATCGGGAACCCGGAGCTTTGTTCATTGACATGAAACCTAACAAGTCTAGTGCAGGCTTGGACCCGTGGCATCGAGCTTTCACAGAACGAACGAGGTCTTTAAAAACCCAGCGATGTGAGGACTTGTTTGTTTCATGTTTATCATTTGTTCTGCGGGATATCAATGTATGGACTCATGTTTCATGTTTATCATCTGTTTTGCGGGGTATCAATGTATGGACTCAATAGCACTTTATTTCGAATTGTAGTTGAAGATTTCGGCCGGCATTCGATTCAAAAGGCACTCACAGTCTCGTACAAATTTTGTAGTGCCCGGGCATCCGTGTAGTTCAAGAGTTAAGATGGTGCCCGTCTGACCACCCCCCAACTGACATCAATGAGTAGTCCGGCGTTCACCTTGGCTTTGTAGTCAGTCTTCGTGACGAGCTGCCCAGGAAACTGACGACGCCAACGTACGGCGACCTGAACCACTTGGTCTCTGCGGCCATGAGCGGCGTGACCTGCTGCTTGCGCTTCCCGGGACAGTGGCTGGGCCCATCCATGTTTTTTCTCTGACTATCCTGGTATTTGGCTTGTTGCGTGCATTCCCATGTGATGAGGCTGAACTGCGACCTGCGCAAGATCGCTGTGAACCTGGTGCCTTTCCCACGTGGCTTGGAATGCGGATGAGTATGAATGTTGGTTGCTTTGTACATGGTCCCGGAAGAAGCTCCGCAAATCCCAGTTCTCAACTCTGTATTCGGACCCCAAAAGGATCCAAAAGGCCTTGCACCCGGACAGGCTTGCACTTCTTCATGACGGGCTTCGCGCCGCTGACCTCCCGCGGGTCGCAGCAGTACCGAGCCCTGACCGTCCCCGACTCGGAGGGTGGTCCTTGATTTCCGACGTGGATGCAATGGCAACGTATCCGGAGCTTTGTAGTGACAGGTGCCCGAGCTGACCCAGCAAATGTTCGACGCCAAGAACATGCTTCTCGGCTCAACCTCCTCTGACAGCTGCCTAACAGCTACCAGTCCGTGAGCCCGTCAAGTGTCGGACGCCCCAGGATGTGCGCTGCGGACCCCCGCCACGGCCGCTACCTCACCGCGGCAGCCCTCTTCCGTGGCCGCATGTCCACGAAGGAGGCGACCAGAAGCAACCAGCATGGTTTCCGGTCGGAAGCGCGCCGCAGCTGTTCTAAGATTTGCCGGTTTCAATTTCCTGGAGTACCAGACACTGTGTAGTGGTGCCTTTGTCTCGCTTTCGCGAGTTGGTTTTTGCATCTGTGTTGCCTCGGAAGACTATCTTCTCTATTCAAGTGTTCAACTCCCGTGCAGTGAAGACGGTGCCGTCCAGCTCCCGGCTACTGCAGCAAGGGAGATGGTGCGGTGGAGACAGCATCATCTTGAACCCTAAACCCTAAACCCTAAACCCTTGCCCTACGAACATGCCCGCAGGTGGATGAGCAGATGCTGAACGTCCAAAACAAGAACTCCTCCTATTTCGTGGAGCCTCGGCTGTCCTCATGTCACGGGCACCGTGGTTCGGAGGCTTCTGACCGGGCTGTCATGCTGCGCTGCTTTGCATAGCCTACTTTAGGGTTTAGGGTTCAGGGTTTAGGGTTTAGGGTTTAGGGTTTAGGGCGAAGTGGCTCCTCTCTCTGGCTCGAGTCCGCAAGCCCCGGGCCTCCACAAACCCTCTGCCGCACTCTGAGGAGTGGATCCCCAACAACATCAAGGCCTCCGTCTGCGATATCCCTCCAAAAGGCTGCTGGGCAGCGATTCGAAGAGCGCTGCGACATCTATCGCTGTTTTGATGCTCCGGATTTGGGGCTTTCAAGTTGCAGCACGGCTCCTTCGAAACAGCATTGAGACGGAATCTTGAGAAGAGCTGTTCAACTTCAATATTGCCAGCTCCTTTCCGAGCCCGTCATCGAACTTTGAAGAGTGGAACTCTCATCTAGTGCATAGATTCTCACTGTGCTGCTTCCATCGGTGTCAAAACGTACTGTCGCACTCTCGAAGGTCTTCTGACACCGAAGAAGCAGTAATAGATACTAAGCATGACGTTGACAGAGCAAGCAATTGCCAGACTTCGCTCAACAGCTCATTGATGAAAGCTTGCCACTCACAAATTGCCAGCTGTCTGTGGTTTTTGTCGCCGAACGGCGGAAATTCCAGGAAGAAGCTTTTCAGGCTTGTTGGTCAGTGTATGCCCTACTTGCATTTGGATTTGGCTGCCTGCCACCTTTCGGCAGCTGCAGGTCTCAAGATGGCTGTCGCCTTTGCGGGAAACTCGACGGCCATCCAGGAGATGTTCAAGAGGCCCGGCCTTGCGCATCTCATAGGATTTTGGGGCAAAGTTTTCGGCTTCGCGAAGCTTTCAGAGCAGCCCGTGCCGGTGTCCTGGTTCAGGAAGGTGCTCTCCCTGTGCTCGGCCGGATCCGAAAGCAAACCCCGAAGCAAGTCTTAGGTCTTAGATGGCCTTGCAAGGCTATCTCACACGAGCCCCGCCTTGCCTCTTGTTGCGCAAGCATCTTCCGGACAGGGTGGCCGAGTACTTCACGGCCATGTTCCGGCGCAAGGCCTTCCTGCACTGGTACACTGGCGAAGGCTCTCGGATGCGGTCATGTGTGCGGTAAGGTGCAAGCAGAAGTGGCAACATAAAAATCCCAACAAGCCTAAATCTAGTGGAGTTCGTGCGAGGACAAGATGGGAGGTAGATACTTGCTTGGTGATGCTGGATGGGTGGTTTTTAATTGTGGATCCTCGCAGTGGTGAAGACCAAACAATCAAGATTCGACCAGTGTACCTCTGTGCAGTCCGTGGAAAATGCAGCCTAGTGGTAGTTACCTGAGGCTGAACGAAACCACCTGCATTGAGTCTCAAGGGCTGCCAACGAGGGATCCAGCATGGAGCATCACTCTGATCTTATCGCGAAGCAGCACGAAGAAAAGCTGACACACTGCATCACCTGGATTTAAGGCAAGGATTTGGATTGGAGCCGGGGAATTGAACCGAAACCCTTAGACTTCACTGATGTCGGGGACCGGCAGGCATGGACGAGATGGAGTTCACTGAGGCGGAGTCGAACATGAACGACCTGGTGTCCGAGTATCAGCAGTATCAGGCGCGGTCAGGAAGAATTGCAGACTCAAAATATCTCGAAATCCGTGATGTGATGGGTTCTACACATGCTTTCCAGTTGCATTGGCTTTGCACGGCTTTGCTTCTACGCTCAAGAACTTAGTTTCAGTATGCCACGTGGGTAAACAGAAAGCCTTCTTTCGGGCACGGATGATTCCACCGGACTTCTCAAAAAATGCAACCTTGCTTCGGCCAGGATGCCACCGCGGAGGAGGAAGGTGGGCGAGCTGAAGTAGCACTGGTTCCGAGGACATAGGTTTTCAGATGTCCGCCGGGGCATGTACACAAGGCTCCGAAGTTCGCCGGGTTTTGTGACATGGGGAAACTGCCGACTTCGGACACAACGAGCAGATGCTAGACCGTCACGCGCATCCTTGAGTCTCTGTTAATTTGGGTGGAGAGTGGCCTGACCTCACAGGTGAGTTTGACGAGGAGGAGGGCGAGTATGATGGATAAGCGCAAGGTGTCGCCGACCCATGCTCGTTCCGCCAACCTGTTCAGACCGATGATGACCTCGGCTGTGCCACTTGTGGCAAGTGGATGCAGCCGCTGGAATTCATTCCTGGCTCGCTTTCAGGAAAATCCTGAAGGCAGGTCGAGCATGGAAGTCACAGCAAGTTTCGCAGTTTGCGGGGCAGCAGGCGAAAAACGGACTTCTTTACACGCGACATGACAGTGAGAGATTCTAGTCACTGGAGCTTGGATGTGATGCAGAGCATGGACCGCAGCGTCAGCGTGTCTGAGAAGTCTCGAGCGACCTCCTTGCGTTCATCGCCTCCCGTTTCTCGCAGCCATGCGTGAGCTAGTGCACGTCCAGGGTGGCCAGTGCACCTCGGGCAAGAACTCACGTCAAACCCCAGAAGCCGGAGGATGTTCCGGGCTTGAGGTTGAGAGTTCCTACAGTTGTGTTTTGCATTCAACCTCCTGGGTGCATGTTTCAGACTCTCCGCAACGAATGCAGAAGGATTTGGGAGGGCCCCGCTATTTCCAAAGCACGTTTTTGAGGTGGCAACCAGATCGGTGCCAAGTTCTGGGAGGTGCACAGCGTTGCCGGCTTCTTGCAGATTCAATGGACTGGAGGAATGTTGTAGCTAAGTTCCTGCAGCTCCACCCAACATCACAGAGATCTTGACGGGGTCTTGTTGAATCCGTGCTGTGCAGGTGATCGCCGACGAGCACGGAATCGATCCCACAGGTGGGAAGAGAACAAACACCCCAGCCTGCCCGCATCAGTTTGTTCTCATGGCTTCGCTGCCGAGACGACAGCAGCCCTCCCAAAGCAGCGCTGCGAGCCCAAACCTTCCAATTGAACCAACAACAACCTTCGGAGATAGTCATGTCACCAGCCTCAGCATCGCCGAGGCAGTGACACGTAAGGTTACTCCCAGGGCTTCTGAGTTCAAGTGCTGTGAGAGAGGTGCAGCTTGCGCGGGGCGTCATTAAGCCGAAGCTGGGAAGTGATACATATAGAATGCTGAATATATATATATATATATATATATTAATATATGTATATATATATATATATATAGATAGATAAATGTTGCGCACAGGAACCTATCATGGAGATTCGGATCTGCAGCTGGAGCGCATCAACGTGTCCTGACCGCAGGTGTCTGTGCGAGGCGCTTCCAGCCTTTTCTGAGTCGTTTCCGCCGAAACAGTCAAGCTCAGCGGGCAGCTCAGGTGTACTTCAACGAGGCGACCGGGGGCCGCTACGTTCCCCGTGCGGTCCTGATGGATCTTGAGCCAGGCATGTCATGCGTCCTTGCGTGTGCTTGGGTCAAGCGGCGCCTCCTAGCCTCACGCGGCACAGGAACCATGGACTCCGTCCGAGCCGGGCCTTTTGGACAGCTCTTCCGTCCCGACAACTTCGTCTTTGGACAGACAGGACAGAACAAAACACGCTCCAACAAGCCCACCCAAAGCAGAATCATCGGGCTGCATGTGTCTCGTGAGGAGCTGGCAACAATTGGGCCAAGGGTGGGGCACCCGGTTGCGAGAGTTGCTGCTCATGGTGGGTGCGGTGGCTGGTTTTGGGATGGGGACTGCGGCATGCGTGCGCTTGCTTGTCTGAGCGAGGTCACTACACTGAGGCCGTGAGCTGAGTCTCTAGCGTTGTAGCTGCCCTGTCCAACCTTCCCTGGATGCAACTCGGCTCTCATGGTATCCGAGAGTAGCCGGGAGCTGAGGGTGCCGAACTCATTGACTCGGTGCTGGATGTCGTGCGTAAGGAGGCGGAAGGCGGCGGAGGGGTTTCTTCCCAGCCGGGTCACACCGGAAACCAGGAAACTCTCGAATCAAGTTTTTGTTGAGGGTATTGCCCGTCAGAGTTGTCTGCTAGATGTCGCCCTTGACTATATAGGCTCCAGAACTGCTGGCCGCTAGTCCATCTCGGCACCATCTCACAAACAGTTCAGAAGCGTGCACGGTTTGGTTCCTGTGCTGCGCTTGGACTGGTGCAGGCTGCGACTGCCTCCAGGGCTTCCAGCTCTGCCACTCGCTCGGTGGCGGCACCGGCGCCGGCATGGGAACTCTGCTCATCTCCAAGGTGGGAGCTGTGCAAGCGAGAACCAGGACAGAACCAGCAACAAGGAAGAAGGTCCTGATCAAAACACAGATGTAGGCCTGCCGTGTGGGGCATGCTCACAAGAAGCGCAAGCCCACAAGCTCTCTCAAACCAAGAAGCTTGAAACCTGACTGCGACTTTCCCGCCTTCCTCCCACAGGTGCGAGAGGAGCTCCTGGGATTGCATTTGATCGACTGGAAACCAATGATCTCCTGCACCTACCTGATTCATCGCAGCCGCAAAGACACAGTGACAGCTTCAGAGGGGCGTGGCTTGTTCGGTCGCTTTCAGCCACCTCAAGGATTTGTCGGACATTCGAGAAATCTCTTGAAGTCAAGTTTCCTGTGCAAGCTGTAAGTCCAAGGTATCCCGACCGCATCATGGAGACCTTCTCCGTGATCCCGTCGCCCAAGGTCTCCGACACGGTGGTGGAGCCGTACAATGCCGTCCT
>CAJNDV010001522.1:0-14243 GCA_905221635.1 Symbiodinium sp. CCMP2456
CCCCCCCCCCCCCCGCCCCCCGCGCAGGACCTCTGTCCCCAAACTTTGAGTTTCATTCCGTGCACAGGCCAGGCACAACTAGCGCGAACCAGCAGCACAGTCCATAGTTTACTTGCAGCCATCCGACATCTCGTGTCAATGTGCTTCCTGCTCATTCCCCATGACTCAAACTCACCCAGAGAGTTTGGGCACCCTCTGAGACTTCGGAGCTTCAAGGTCGTCGGACCCTTCACCTCCAGGCACTTACGGCTTAACTACGACCATTGCCTTACTAGCAGCATCGAAGGGGTGCTTGCTCAAGCCCTTTCGCCGCAAACGGCCAGCAGCAGTTTCGAGAAGCTCCTGATTTTCTTACACGCGGCTGCTCAAGCCCTGCAGATGTCCTTGTGCTTCTTCAGAATGTATGTTCACTTGCAAACCGGCCTAGGTCTCGTCATCCCTTCTTTTGTGCTAGCGTGACTTTGGGAGCTACCGCGACAGCGACTACGACTTGTTTTTTGTCTTCCATGGAACTGCAGACGAAAGCCCGTTGTTGTTGCCGACAGAATCCAAAACTCGTCTTCGCGTTAATTGGACCTGTCCCTTCTGCAACCCTGTGTTGAATAAAAGGCTTGACAATTGTGGCGTTTGCGCGCTTATGTGCGGGTGCGCAGACGAAACAGACCCGATAAGCCATCAAGGCATTGCCTGGCACAGCTTCAGAAGGCAATATCGTGCGATCGTGCAAGGTCTCCCCCTCTCCCTCCCTCTCTCTGTCTTTCCCTCTCTCTCTTTGTCTCTCTCCCTTCACTCACGGCATTGATGGCTGGTGCCAGTAATGTCTGAGTCACTGACTCAGTGGCCCGAGACGAGGCACGCACATCTGCTGCATGAGCATCTAGTTAGCTTTCACGCTTCCCCCAGCATGGACAAGGCATGACAAGGCCGGATGCTGTGCTTCGTGTAAGAATTCTGCATCTAAGTCCTCCAGCACGACGCCAAACTTCCGTCTGGATGGTTTGTTGCTCGACCCGACATAGACTCTCCAGAGATTGCAGGTGGCGTTCTGTCAAAGACAGCCTTTCTCTCAGCTTCGTCATTGATCGTAAACACCCTCTCAGATACAACACCATCAACCCTACTGTAATTATTTCATGGATGGCAGCGCAGCACGTCCTCCAAACGGCCGTGGCTGTGTGTTGCATCTGGTTGGATCAGGGCTGTTGAGAAAGTGTAAGACAGATAGTAACTGATTTGAGAGTAAACGACGCTGCGGATCGATGATGGCCCGGACATGAGGCTGACTTTTCTGGCGGGAGCATCGTGGGTACATTAAAGCGCGATTGGGTTTCAGGCAGAGGGCAGGTGTAGCTGGGCAGGCCTAGCTCTCGGGGAAAAGCAACTGAAAGCACGTGCGCCTCGCTTGGCCGTGTGTGTAGGTCCAGCCTAGCCGAGCAGACGACTCCGACTGCGCTGATCCTCAACGATACGTCCGGGGCCTCGTCCTGCATCCCTAGGATTTCAGGACAATGTTTACCTCAGGCACTCAGCAACAGCAAAGCAAAGCTGGCTCCAACACTTACCTTCATCTGGCTCAGGATTAGGATCGAAGGTTTGCAGTGTCATTGTGGTCGGATACTTTGTTGAGGGTTTGGTGGCGTTCAGGGTTGGAATTAGGCATTAGGGTGAACAAAAATATTCGGGTCGTTGCTTTAGGGCCGCGGCTTCGAGATTTTCGTTGGCTGAAAGCATTCTGACAAATCTGAGCTTCGCTCGGGCCAAGATCTGCAGCTCTCCTTGGACTGAAGTCAATCTAGCACAGCAATCTTGCTCTGCAGCTGTTGTAGGTTTCATACTACCTCCCAAGTTCCAGTGGGGTCCAGTCATGTCATCTCTATGCCGATGGCGACCATCAGTCTTTGTGTGGCTGATTTTCTGTATCACATGTCTGCACGAAATAGCTTTGATAAGTGCATGCTCATTCATTGTCGGTAACTTTGAGACAGATGTGGCGAGTCTGGAAGCTGCCAACACATTGAGCAGACTACGAGGACCGGACTTGACCAACACCGTCTTTCACGACGGCTGGTTCCTGCTTCATAATCTGTTGTGGATGACAGGTAGCTTGGTGGCCCAGCCTCTCGTTGCCACAGGTGCGGACGGACGTGTTGAAATGGCTGTTGTATTCAATGGTGAGATTTACAATTGGCGATCCCTGCTGCCGGGTCAGAACATTTCATCCGATGGGCAAGTTCTGTTGCCTGCTTACAAGAAGTGGGGGGCGGCAAATATGGCCAACAAATTGGACGGAGAATTCGCAATTGTCATCGTCGACTTTTTGACCGAGACGGTTGCCTTCCTGACAGACCCGTTCGGCACCAAACCCATTTTCTTTGCCTTTGGCACCCTCGGCAGATTTGCAGTGGCCACATACAGATCCGCACTGACAGGCTTGGGGTTTGATGCCTCAGTTGACATTTTCATGGCGGATCCGAACACGCTCTTCGTTGCTTCCTTCGAAGAGCTAAAGCGCTGGAACTGGCGTTCAATGCAGAAAAACTCTCTGCAAGGCTTGTGTTCTTCTGCTTGGAATGGTCATCGCAGGAACTGCAGCGTTTATTGCGACTGTGCAGTTTGGCCTTTCTTCAGACAATTTCCGCTGTTCAACTGGAACCTGACGCAGTTCAAAGAGTCCACGTCGGACTGGCAGTTTGCGTTTGAAAAAGCAATCGCAAAACGAACCCTTGACTTGAACTGGCAGCTTTGCACGGGCTTGTCTCATGGCTATGACTCGGGAGGTGTTCACCTGGCTTTGGCCTTGCAGTATGTGCCGCACCACACCTTCACAATCCCTGGATCCGAAAACGTGACTGTGATCAGGCAACGGCTGAAGTTGCATGGCTCCTCGTCGACGGAACATTTCATACCGATGGATGAGTTTGAGTACTCCCGGAATCAGGTGTGGATATCTCAGTGGGCGGAGCCATTCACCTACAACGAGCACAGGTTTTCAAATTATGGAGTTGTGTTGGATCAGGCAGCAGTGGCACTCGTGAAGATCTTCAGGAGTTGCAAGGAGCAGGGAGGGAGGATTTTCATGTCTGGGGCGGGGGGTGATGAAATCCTTTCACAATACAAGACTGATCCTAGTGAGATGCTTCCCGACGACCTGTCGTCTGTATTTCCCTGGCCAGACTTCTACTTTGCAAGGCAACGAAACTTTTTGATGAAAGAGGAAACCATTGCCGGAGCCTTGGGTATGGAAACTCGATATCCTTTCTTGGACCGCTCTGTTGTCCAGGAGTTTCTGTGGCTGAGTCCAGCAGTGAAAAGATCGCTGTACAAGCGTCCGTTACATGACTTCATGCTGCAGCATGGGTACCCGTTTAAAAGAGGGGATAAGACCGGCTTTGTCAACGTGAAGCGCTGAGCAAGCAACTTGCTCTTTGCCGAGCGGTGGGTAAAACGGGCGAGATTTTGCTTTCGCAGGTGTGTGGCAGGGCGTGATTGAAAGTCTTTAAACGCAGTCTCGATTCCTTAGCCGTCTATGCGCTCCACTTGCAAAGTTTCATCGAGGTTGGCATGGGTACTTTCATCGCACCGATCATCATCATCATCTTCTTCTTCATCATCAGCACCATCATCATCACCATCTTCATCATCATCATCATCGTCAGCATCGTCAGCATCAGTAGCATAAGCACCATCATAAAACGTCATCGGCACCATCGTCGTCATCACCCTTTCTCATCACCATGGTCATCAGCACTGACAGCAGCATCATCATCATCATCATCATCATCATCATCATCATCATCATCAACATCACCATCATCATCATCATCACCACCACCACCTCATTGATCAGCATCACCGCGTCATTATCATCATCATCGTTAATCATTATCACTATGGTCATCATCACCGTCATCGTCGTCGTCATCATAATCATCATCATCTTCTTCTTTATCATCACCTTCTCTATCCTCATAATTTTCGTCATCCTCGTCATCATCACCATCACCATGGTCATCGTTATCATCAACATCGTCGTCGTCATCATCAACGTCATCATCATCATCCTCACCAACACCATCATCATCAAAAGCATCATCATGGTCATTTTGGCCATAATCCTCATCATGTAGAACTCCGTGTGCATCATTTTAAACATAGTTTATATGTTGTTTATCATCATGAGTACCATCATCATCGTCATCATCATCATCATCATCGTCATCATTTTCCTCAGCGTCATCTCCACTGCCGTCATAACCAGCATCAGCATGAGCATAAAGGTTTCATCTTCGTGTGTAGTCCTTTGTTTTGAAATCTGAAGCCGGCTTCCTTCCGTACGCTTCCATCACTTCTTCGAAGTATCATGATTCAGGCGATGAGGCCGAGCCGTTCCCTCAACCCCAAGAAGTTCAATACCCTAGCAAGTTCATCCCTGTTACTTAGCAAACAGTCGTCAATCCGACACCCGAAACCCCAGAATTGCAAACAGCCCTTGCGAACAGTGCCGGACACGTTTTTTGGCTGCTTCGGCCACATTCCCACCCTCAGGGATGCACCAGTCCAAAACCTACGCTTTCCTGATCTGGTGTCTTGGCTGGGGGCTGGCCTCGCGACACCCTGAATCAAGGCATTTCGCAAAGATATACCGTGATTCAGGCTTTCTGCAATACCCCAGGACTTATTTCCGATTCGTTTCTTGCAAGGCTGTTGAGCGAGGTCAGGCTCGAGGTGAGATTGTCATGGTTTGTGGGCCTGCTAGAGGTCTAGCAACCTGACCCAACCCGAACTTTTGTCGTCATGAAGTCTGGGGAGATGAAGTACAGGCAATATTCCAGGAAGCACACCCTAAGCAGGTTTGCCCCGCAGTTCGCGGCCGGTTCAGACGGTTGCTAGTCCGATGCATTTTGTAGCATTTGTGGGAAGACCAAGCCAACATTTCGAAGCTGAAAATCCAGGACCTGGACAGGGATGAGCTAGGCGGGGATCTGCTTTGGGACTCGCCAGCAGACGATAGCCTCTTTGGCAGAAGTTTGGAGGTCTAGGGTTTAGCTTCCATTTCTCACAGTGTCCGCAGGCAGAGGGTGCGGACTTGATGGGGAGTTGGGACTGTCTCGGGTGCACGATTTTGTCAAAGAGTTGCCCAAAGAAGAGCAGCAAAGAAGAGCAGGGAAGATGGACAAAACTCCTTGCGGGGGTTCGGCTCACGGTGTGTTGATGTGTAGGACCTAGTGTAGGACGGTGCAGCCAAAAAGGCTGCGGAGAATGATGTCGAGAAGGCTGGCCGGCAAACAAAGTCAGTCCGTGGATTCCATCGCCGCGAAATCCAAGGTCTCATCTCCGAGTACAACGTCTACATCGCCAGAG
This sequence comes from Symbiodinium sp. CCMP2456, assembly GCA_905221635.1. Taxonomy (NCBI): domain Eukaryota; class Dinophyceae; order Suessiales; family Symbiodiniaceae; genus Symbiodinium; species Symbiodinium sp. CCMP2456. Next base: position 5,362 of record CAJNDV010001522.1, read on the forward strand.
TCATTGCGGACCCCAGGATTGACAGCTGTGACGGGTCCGACACCAGCGACACCAGCGACGAGGACGCCATGGCGTAGAATCGACCTTAGCACTGTTCTGTGGGTGCTAATGGCAAGCGCACCTAGGTCCAAGCGCACCTAGGTCCAGGCGACAAGACACGCTTTTCCGCGCTGCATTTTTGTTGCCCGTCTCTGTCGTGTCCAAGCTGCCACTTAGCGCTCGTGTGCCAGGAGAGCAACACCAGCAGCCCCACAATTTCGGACAACATGGTCCCGTACGTTTGGAGCTGCTGCCTGAGCTTATCATGTCGCGTCACCAGTTGGTTGCAACCACATGACCTGGCCATCCTGCCCAATTTTCCTCGGCCTTTTTGTGGATCCAGTTCCTTTCAACAAGTCGTTCCTGTTCTGCTGCACGGATCGCAACCTGTTGCCTTCTTTCTCAACTGCTTTGCGAAGCTGCCGCCTCCCAACGGCAACAGCAGATGCTATGCTCGTGATGCTTAGGCGAGGAGAGCGACATGGCCAACGCAAGCGTGCCTGGGCGAAAGTGGAAGGGCATCCTAAACAAGCTGGGAGGTGTCCCGTGCCATGCCTCTTTTCGCTGTCTATGTGTGGGTTTGCCAGCCGAGGATGCCACAACGTCTCGCTTCTGGTGCGCAGACCGGTGTCAAGTGATCTTGACCAGAAGTCTATAGGACAATATAGGACATCCCATGGACAACAAGTTATACGGGTTGCAGGTCAAGCGGCTCTGCCGACGCGTGGTGGATAATTAGATTACACTCCTAGGCCCCGAACTGCCTTGCTACCGAGAGCCTACGCCAGTAATTACAAAGACTTACGTAGAAATCAGGGAACTCTATGCAAGATGTGCAGGTGTCGCCAGCCTGTGGGCACGACGGGTGCCTTGAGGTGGCCGCTAGATGCAAGGCTTGGCTGTTGATATGCCTGGAAACCAACCTCGATGTCGAACGAGAGCGAGAGAGCATAAAAGCAAGGGCAGGGGTCGTAGCCACCATTCGGCGTTTCCGAAACTATTCTGCCTGTCATTACGCTGTAGGTAGTGCTTTCGAAGTTTTGTGTCGCAGGCCTCTTATTTCTGGCCTCCGACCAGTATATCAAGAAACAGGATCAAGGTTGCAGGTGGCTTTAGGAATCCTCGTGAGCGGCAAGCCAGCTGCTAAGGTCCATTGCCGCCGAGACGCCGTTACAACCTTGGACTCACTTCCTGGTCTATTCCAGGCCGAAGACTCCACTCAGTCACGAGAGCTAGCTCCCTTTTCGAAGCTTGGGGAGTTGTTGTCTACAGATTTGGCTTGGGTCCAACGAAACTTCAGGGGCCCCTAAGCGTCAGCATATGAATCCGGAGGTGCTTGGTTAGGAGGCCTGCCTTGAGGCCACCCCCACCTCCTCCCCGCCCCCCGTCAGGGGGTCAGAACAACAGGCAGCAGAACCGCAATTAAGCAACACCGCCATACGTACATCTGCACGACTGAAGACAGCAGCCTTGCCTAAGACTGTTTCGCGTCCATCGCAGGAGGGTAGAAAAAGGTTGCAGCTCGCATTGAGAAAGTATCGATTTGTTGCCATGCGTCGTTCAGTGCAGGCTCGTTTCTGCGAACTCAAATTTGTCCAGCTTGCCTTCCGATTCACAACACATACAAGGAGCACTGCGTCATTCGCATTCGCTTGCCGTCCCGCTAGGTTTGGCACGCTCTGCTCTTTCTGCTTTCAAGTTTGACAGATTCCCGCCCCCCACCCCCCCCTGCCCCCTCTGCCAAACTGAAATTTCATGGCCATGTCACGAAGAAATCATGAACCTGTCAACTTTTCAAAGGCAGTTTGGAGCGTGGTGCCAGGTGTAACCAAGAACTTGCAAGCTTTCCAGGGTGCCAGCGCTGATCCCTGAAAGGTCGGCTCTGGAGGAAGCGAGTACGCCCACGTCCCACAGGACGCGATCTTGAAGCCGACCTGTGACCGAAGCCTGCATGGCTTCCCGGAACTGTCATCCGACTCTAAGCCCTCGAGCGATCATCCCAAACTGTCGGATGCTTGGCGCCTTGAGCCAGAAAACTTTGATGTGCCTGCATTGAGCGTCCTACAGAAGATATGATCCTGTTACAGCAAGCAACAGTGCGGCTTGGTGAGATTGGGCGAATGTTTGATCTGGTGCTCCTCTAATCGCGTCGTCTCTCCCGTCTTGGCCTTGCATTACAGAATACTAGTAGTACGGATGGTTCTGCACAGGCTGAACCCATTGAACAAAAGCCCTTGACAGGATCTTTGACCAGGATGCCAGTGTCTCCGACTTAGACTTCGTGGGACAAGATTTGAACCTAGCGACTTGCATGCACGAAGTGCTTTAAGAGCTCTTTGCGAATCCTTCGGGGCTTGAGGTATATCGAACGGATTCTTCTGCAAGTGTTCGTGTCTAAGAATTCTCGGGCGAGATTAGTCCTGTGATGCTCACGCAAGGATGAAGTGGGCGGCAATCTCAGCTGGACTCCTCCAAGTCTGGCCCCGGCCTCTGAGGAAACCATGCGTTCCTTACCTTGCGGCCCTTGCAGCCTTGCCCAAGGTCGCCAATGTGCAGGGCTATGTCGTCTATTTGGCGACAAGTGCTACCGGTGCGAACCGCATCTGGAGCCTCGGCGAAGCAAGGCACAGAGACGACGTGGCAGTTCTCCATGTAATGCATCGTGTCATGCCCTTGCCACACGAAAACTGCAGCTGAGGGTCAGCTACACAACCGCAACTGCAAGTGCTTCGCAGAATGGGACAGAAGTTGAAGATGTGAATGCCAGCAACGACACGGCAGTGGATTCCGACGAAGATGACTCTGACACAATCATCTACAACACTTTGACTGATGTCGGCCCCTTGCCGCGGTACAGTCCGAAAGTCATTGAGGCCTGGACGTTGAGGGTTCAGATCCCGCACAAGTCAATTTACAGCCCGGAATCGTTCAATCCTGGGAATCCTTTTAGAGCTGCATGACTCTTTGGCGTCTGCTGAATACACTGTCGAGCCTGTAGAGACTTGCGGATGAAGTGTTAGCTTCACGCTTCGCCCCTTTCAAGCTGGGCTGCTTGGCTTGTGTGAATAACCAAGGCACTAATGTGGTCACCATCCCAGAAGGCGGGCGGGATGTGAGGTGTTTCTGAACAGTCGTTGACTGGTGTGCAATGACGCTTGCTTGAATTGAAAGGTGGCGTCGTTCCATGAACATAGAATTGTCCATGTGTTCCCTGTTCCAACTTATGCCAGATTCCTCCTGGTATTCCCTTACATCGAAAGGCCCCTCGCTCCCCCAACCCCATGTATCGTTGTAGAGTACTGCGCTGCAACTGTTGAATGGTCAGTGCTTCTTTGAAAGCCCTTCATTTTGCAACTCCAGCCAGTGTGAGACAGAGTCAGAGGACGAGAGAGACGATTCAGAGCAGAGGAGATAGACTCAGATGGACACTTTACCTGACAATCGGCCCCTGAACAGCCGCAGCTAACTGTCTTAGGGCTGATTGAAAGTTGCACTTTGGAATGACTGCGCTCATTCAAAACCGTATAATATCTGCGGGCCGTTTCATATTCGTGTCATGGGACTAGAGTCAGAGCTTTCGACGAAAATGCGAATGCTCAGTATAGCACGCACCATGCCATGTCTTCTCTTGCTGCCCGCATTCATTGACTTGCTGGAGTGGCAGCATGATCCATTGCAAAATCAGAAACTGGGCCTTGAATCAGAAACCAGACGCGCATCAAAAACTGTGCCGCGCCTCAGAAACTGCGCATCAGAAACCGCTGCGCATCAGAGACTGCACATCAGCAACCAGCTCGCATCAGAAACCAACGCTTATCAGAAACTGAAGGAAACTGGAGCTTTGAAACTGGCCTGCGGGACCATGGGGGGCGTTGAGGGGGTGGCATGATAATTATCGTCCATGGTCTAATGCGTCGAATGCATTCTGAGCACGAAGCAGCCCAACCATGATACTACTCGTAAGGTCTGATGCGGCCCAAGCATGATACGACGGTCTGCTGCATTCTGCCTCCATGGGAGGGGGTGAGGGGGGGAATGATAACGTGCATGGTCTAATGCATTCTGAGCATAAAGCATCCAGGGCCGGACCATCATAATGTCCATGGTCTAATGCGTTCTGAGCACAAAGCATCCAGGGCCCAACCATAGTAACGTCCATGGTCTAGTGCATTCTGACAAAAGAGCATCCATGGCCCAACCGTGATATCGTCCATGGTCTAATGCGTTTTGAGATTTTAGCTGTGTGCGGCCCTTGGGTCCGCGATGTTGCTGGCAACCGTTGCTGAATCACGGCTTCCGGTTTCCGAAGGAGACGCGTCTGGTTTCTGACTCAGCAGTTCTGGTTTTCGAATCAGTCGTTCCGGTTTCCAAATCAGTCTATCTGGTTTCTGAATCAGCCATTTCGTTTTCCGATTCAGCCGTTCTGGTTTCCGAATCATGGCCGGTTTCTGAATCATAGCTGGTTTCTGATTCAGCCGTTCTGGCTACTGAGTCAGTCGTTCTGGTTACCGATTTTTCCGCCGACCGTGGCCGCATCAGTAGCATGTCTAAGCAACTCAAGCTGTTCACTGCTAGGCTACACTGCATCCGACAAGCGAAGCGCTGTTAGCAGAGTGCCGATGGTAGAGGGTGCTACCATCTCCGGAACGGCCGTTGGTGCACTGTATCAACATAGATGGGCCAAAGGTTTCTAACTTATTTTTGCTTCGAACATCCCCATACTACAGATCGGGAATTTGGCCATTCCGGGGACACTCTCAGGTTGGGCAGGGACTCATGAAAGCACTGCAGCATTTCACGCACAATGTCAAGCTGTGCCCGGATGTGGCTTACGTTGAAGTGGCACAGGCGGCTTTCAGGGATACTCTGTGGTTGGCGGACTTCTTGGAGTTGCATTCCAAGAACTCCTTGGGAGTGGGGTTAGGCACCACACACTCCGGGTTGGGCACTCCGGGGACACTCTAGGATTGGGCTCTCGAGGCACTCAGGGTTGACCGCTCTGTGAACTACTGTGGGGTTGGGCACTCACCGAGTCTCTGGGCTTGGGGACACTGGGGCACTCTCAGGTGGAAAACTCGGGCGAGAATTGCTGAGTTTTAAATCTAACAACCCCGCACCGAGGGTGGGGAATAAGGCAATCCCGCGGTGCAGGTACTTCTGGACGACCTTTCTACACTCATTTCTTGGTCTACACGAAGTCGGTCCTCGTGGAGCAGTCGACGCCGGTCTTCTTGACATTAGAGGAGGCCGCAGTTGATGCACATGCAGACTCTGTGCATGCACGCAGCAAACATGCTCCCGAGCATTTGCAGAGCATGCCTGTAGTGTGTTGTGCATAATGCTCAGTTTATTTCGGCGCGGACATTGGGCGAAGCAAGTTCCTTGTGTTAGTTGCTTTGTAGCTCGACGTTCGGTCTTGCAGACCAACACATGCCGAAAGCACCGAGTGACTAATTTGCACTCCGTCTCAGACCTAGTACCACTTTACTAATCTGCCAGCTTCCGTCGGAGTTGCGGCACCATGAGACTGCATCAGTCGAACACCCAGTCCCAACTCATTTGCGCTGGAGTCATCGTGCTCCGAGAACTTGACATCCCCCATGCTCAAGAAGGTTTACATGCTCCTCGTGTCACGTGGCACGGCCCAACTCCGGAAAGGAAAAGGTCGGAAGGCGTGCAGCTCTGCTGACAATTCTTTACGGAGCCGGCAGGACTTGGGGAAAGCATTATGCCGCAGACGCCCGAAATACCCGACTAGCCGTCGGGTTTGGCTTTTTGTGAGCCTTCTTTGGATGTGTGACGGCCAGCTGCGGCTGCTGCTTTGGGTGTGTGTTCCCTTTCACGGTTTTCCCCTTGTTGCCACTATGTGCAGGCCTCCTTGCGCTTCGTCGTTCCTAGCTTGAGCTTCCTGGACCTTGACCTGGATGAGGTGTGAGGGCTCAGCGGGTGTTTCCGGGTTTGAGGGAGGGCCTGCAGGGGACTATAACTTGCTAATGTTGTGTTTGTGTGTAAGAGAGTACCAGCAGCTAATGGCTGAAAGTCTTTAGTCGTGGTTGTTTGAGGTTCTTCTTGTAAACGGGCACAGGTTGCACGGAGGAGAAGTCCAGGAGTCTGGCCATTAAGGGGCCAGCGTGAGACGACCTTGGGATTTTTAGGGTTCAGAAGGGCATGATCTCGTCTCAGAATCAGGCTGTGGAAAGTCCGCGGCCTAGGGCTATAGTGTGTACGGATCTCATGACAAGTGTCTGGCTCCAGGATTGGATTCTCGCAGGTTTCGGGATGTTGCTGCTGAGAAGCTCTGTGTGCCTCTCACAGGAGGAGTTGGGGGGCCAATTGGTTTGGCAGCGACCGCAAGCTGCTTGGCCCCGTTTGCCAACCACTGTACATGCTGCTGGTACTGACTGATGATGGAGTTGATGATGATGCTGATGGTGACGGTGACGGTGCGAGGGTGGGGGTGGCGGGGGGAGTGTGCGTGGGCATGGCAGCTATTGCTGCTGTTGTTGTTGTTGGTGGTGGTGGTGGTGGTGGTGGTGGTGGCTGCTGTTGTTGTTGGCCCCGACACCCTGTAAACGCGCAAAATCGGCATGCTAATTCCATCGGTATTTACGGGGTTTGCCTTACTTCATGTGCCGAATATATCGGTGCTGTCGGCGTTCCCGGCGCCTGCGAATTCACGAATAAGAGGAATTTTTGCCAGCGGGCTGCTTTTCTGACGAAGGTGCTTGCGAAACACGACAATCCACTTACCTTCCTGGAGTCTGTGGACCGGTCTGGTCTTGAAGTTGTGCTTGTCGTTGTTGTGGTCGAGGTCGTCGTTCGCGTTGTCGTTTCAGTCTGTCGCGTTTGTTCTGCAGTGTTGTCACGCTCGCATGAGGTTTTGATGGTTGTGTTGATGCTGCTATTGGAACTGCAATTGTTTGTTGTTGCCCTTTAACTACTCCACCCTGCTTTGCTGCTTCAATACTACCGGCGCTTGCGGGAGTCTGTGGCGTCACTGACAAACATGAAGTTTAGGCTCTCCTCCCGGCTTGACATCGGGACTCATGCTACAATCTGCTACAAGTTCACGCACCCCCATGCTCAAGACCCCACACGGCACATCAGGTGCTGGGAGAGATTGCGACATATGAGCTACTTGGCAGTGCGAAGCAGGAATATCCGAGTCATGATAGCTTCTGTTGTTGATTTAGGTGTCAGTGCAGGCTCCCATATGTCGAAGCATCAGAAAAATGGTGGACTCGGTCCTGCAGATCCCATGTTATTTATCTCGTTTTTCCGGCCTTGTTGGCTGTAGTTACAACACTTAAGGTTGAAGTTGAAGCTCCGGAGTCATAACTGTAGGTCCACAGTCCCTCGAGCAAGGATCTACCTCGGCTTCCTGGACGAGCAGAACCAAAGCTCCAACAGGAGCCTACTAATCTCCATTCCCAGTGACCGGGTGGAGTACGACGTGGCAGCCTTAGGCCTTGGCAGGCTCCGGTCACTGTTACAACATCTTGTTTGTTCAAGCGTGCCATGCGGTGGTTGTGGGATCGGAGCAGCTCAGGTTCCCCCGAACACCCCGGCCAATGCCCGGACCTCAGAGCTTCGTGTACATGGTGTTGATGCTACGGTGGGCAGTTGGAAGAAGTCTCAAAAGTGCACAAGCATGGCACTGTGTCAAAAGGGGCGAAATGAATGTATGCCGAAAATAGAGACACCGCAACGGCCATCACAAGGAGACGACACATTTGCTTATCCACACGGCATCGGAGACCGTGGAGCACCGCACGCCGGCCTTTTTCGAATTTTTCGATGCGATTGCCAGTGCGACAGGCCTGTCGGTTTTGCAAACCCGCATCCTTGGCATCGCTCTTCTGCAACAGCCAGCCCGCCGAGTGCCAAAAGGACTAACCTTCACGGATCTTGACCTGGACGTCCACGAGCTCGGAGGAGTCTTGAGTTGGGTTCCGCCACCGGCATCTCGGATGGCCCTGAGAAGCTCTTGCAGCTCTAAAAAGCATGACACCAGCCCAAGCCTGAGCAGCTGTGGCCCAGGTGAAGGATCAGGTGGACGTCTACCAGCTCTTCTTCAGCGAATCTCGACCGCCTGGGCACTGCATGGCACTAAGTCTTCAATGCCCGAAGAGTCGACGCTTAGAGTTCTTCCAACCCGCCGCCAGCCCTTGCCCTCACGGCGGGCCTCAGCCGTCTTGTCGGAGCCACCAGGAAGATGCTGATGGCAATGGCCGGGCTCAGTTTGGTATTGATATCATGCGAGGCATCGGGGAAGCAACAAGGATTGTGTCAGGGCGCAGGCTGTTTTCGGATTTTGGCAAGGATTCCGGATAGCGTTTGAATTGTTAGTTTCGGATCTGGCCTGGTGAGAGCAAGCTGATGAGGCTTGGAGATACTGCAGGCATCTCTGTCATTTCTCGTATTGCCGCCTTAGGTGTTGGAAGACTCACTTCGTGGCTTGGGATCAGGAGGGTTTTCGGGACTTTGATCAGGTTTTGCGGTGCGGAATCGCTTTGGCCAGTGATGGGGGCTTTGGATTGGGCTGTCAGAGCTTCCTGTGTGTGATTGTCGGATGCATGGTTTACGACTGTTCTGTTCTGTTCTGAGAGCTCAGAGTGCCAAATCCTGCCTGAGCTGCACTCGAAGTTGCACAAACGCCAAACTTGCCTCGTTTGGATTCCTGGCACAAGCGGACGAGACATGTGCGTTCTGCACCCTCTCTGCGTAGTCAAGGCGCAACAGCTCTCGAAGTCCCTTCGCAGACGCCATTGCGCCTTGATAGCACGCACAGGCAGCCTTCGCCGCAGAAGCACTAGATGGAGTAGAAGTAGTAGTAGTAGTAG
>CAJNDV010001523.1:0-13918 GCA_905221635.1 Symbiodinium sp. CCMP2456
GGGTTTAGGGCTTAGGGAAAATATATGCATCCAAGCTCCGATGTTAAGCCCGAACACCCTGGGACTGCCATGCCCGCACCAGCATCAGCGTGGCATAGGGAGCCATGAAAGAGCCGCTCAGGTTCTCCGCTAGCAAGAGAGCGCCATGGGCCGGAAGGGAAAACGTCCTTAGGTGTGTTTCATGTTTGGTCGCAAACCTGAGACAGCCAAACGCACTGACAGACGGACAGACACTCTCTCCCTCTCGCTCGCTCCCTCTCCCTCTCTGTCTTTCTCTGACTCTCTCTCTCTCTCTCACTCACACGGGTCAACTTGACCATGAGAAGCTGCACTTAACCAGCAGCGGAAAGCTGAACCCCAAAACCTGGACCTATACCTGGTCCCGAAAAGTATGTAGAAGAATAGCCTTTGAGGTGTTGGGCCATTACTGTACCTAGTTTTGGGGGTTCAGGTAGATCCTAAACTAATGAACACCCCGAACCCTAAAGCCGGAATTTATCTCCGAGTTTCTGAGCGGTCTCGTTGAAGTCCACCAAACCAGCGGCTGCTTGCTGTGAGAGCCACTCCTGCCGCTTTTGACATGAAAGCTTTGAACCTAAGCCCTGAACCGTTGGTCGGAAATCGCTCCGGACTCGCCAGATTGAGCATTTAGGGTTTGCCCGTTGTAACCCGAAGGGTCCATGTACAGTACCTACTTTGGCCTCAAAGTAGTCCCTACATGCGGACTCTAGGGCCAAGTAGATACTACTGTTGATGGACAAAATTCTGCATGACCCAAATATAGTATAGTACCACAAACCCCATAGTTTAGGTATATAAGGTCATGCAGGATGTTGTCCATCAACCGTATATGGGTACCTGGGCCCCTGGGAGATTGGAGAGATTGGAGCTTCCGGTTGGGAATGATGGCAACTGCACTTGGTTTAGGGTTTAGGGTTTATGGTTTAGGGCTTAGGGCCCAGACTAGCTAAGGATGACACGTGCTCACATAGGAGAAAACTTTGGCCTTAATGTAGTACCTATTTGGGCACTTCAAGGCCCAAGCATATACTATATGGGCACATGAACCACTAGGAGGGTTTAGGTTCAGAAGGTATTGTTTCAGAAGCCTGAACGATTACCAATCTAAAATTATCCCTTAGGGTTGGGCAAACGGCTGATGATATAAATCCTGGAACCTAAGACTTCCAAAAGGGAAACCGGGCTCACCGGGAGGACTAGATAAGGGAATCTCCTTTACAGTAGCCATCTTTTGTGAGTGCAGGCAGAGAAATGTTCTGAGTGCTCCGGGTTTAGGGCTTATAGGGTTGATGAAGACTTGGCTCACCGGGGTTCGGCCCTAATTATGGTTCGAGAGGACTCTGAAAGGACCTCCATAGTTCGACATGACTAGACTAGACTGTAAGACCCCGGGACGAGAAGTGAAACCGAAACCACATGCAAAAACTACGAGAAGACATCGAATCAAACACGTCAGAGTAATTACATCGAAGTCCCGTCCTGCACAAGCCGTGGGCTCAAATTTCCTGCCGCCTTTGCAAGCCTCCGCAGACAGGCTCCCTTGTGTGTTCGTTTGCCTAACTCTCTGCTGCTGGAAAATGGAGCCCCAAACCCTAAACCCTGAAGCCGAAACCCTGAACCCTAAACCCTAAACCCTGAAGCCTAAACCCTGAAGCCTAAACCGCAGTGAGTTTGAGACGCAAGTCCAAAGGGGCAGAGGTTTTTGGACATCGGCCTAGCCGGCCCAAACCGTTTGAGTGGCAAGCTGCTCCGGAAATCACCGTCCCTACCACTGACCCTCCTAATGTAGCGGCCTTAATAATTAGAACAGGGTTTTGGGGGCTTCTGATTATCACTATAGTATACTGGACCCCTGAACCCTATTCTAATTCTTAACGCTTCCATATTAAGTGGATTCTCTGGAGGGTTTATACATGTGTGAGAAGCCCAACAGCCGAAACCCTAAACCCTAAACCCTAAACCCGACTTGAACGCCAACCAGCAAAGCAGCAACCTGCTCCAGCTCCAGCTGCTGTTGCTGTTCCCAAACTCCCAAGCAGGCCCCAAGCCAAGGATTGGGTTTAGGGTTTAGGGTTTAGGGTTTAGGGTTTAGGGTTTAGGGTTTAGGGTTTAGGGTTTCTGTGTTGTTGTATGATTCAAACCAAGACGCTCCCGAAGGACAGACAGCTAGATCCCGCAGACCATCCATCTACACCGCATACTCCTGCCACACCCTGCCGCCCTCACAACTCCCCCCCTGAACAAAAAAAATCCCACAGGCCTAGAAGCAGTCCAGCCAGGACCACGGCCCCTTCAGAGATTGGAAGTTTCGGGGGTCTTGGGTTGCAATCTTTTGAGTGAGGGAAGTTGTGGCGGGGTAAAACAGCTAGCGGCTTATCATACTCAAGTAGCGACAAATTGCAGCACACGCGAGGAAATCCCGAACGTGATTACCAGTGCCGATGAGATGACAGTACTTCATGAGGTAGTTTACCATAAATTGAACACCAATAGAAACCCTAATATAGAACCTACACGGACCATGCCAACATGTAGGTTTTGCTGGGTCAAGGTAAGGCAGCAGGTCTCGGGACGCTATCCCACTACATCAGGAATGCAAACCTTACTGTCGGCAACTAGAAACAGAAGAGCATGATGATGGTACCCTAACCCCCCAGGTACCTACTATATAGGGGTAACTAGAGCCCCTACTATAGGGCTCTACATAGTAGGTACCCTGGGGGATTAGGGGTAGGCTGGTGTGACAAGCAACGTTGAGGGAAATTAGGGGGAGATCATGGTCATTGGAGTCATACTGCTGGTGGTGATGATAGTAACGAAGTGGACATCGTCCGGAAGAGCACGACATCGAAATAAGGCAACATGATAATGATGATTCTGACTGATGATTCTGATTGAAGACGATGTTGCTGATGATGGTGTTCTCGGATGGTGATGATGGCCACGATTGCCGCGATGAGGGTGAACACTACGACTTGAAGCAGGGAGTAGAACGAATGCACAAGTGGACGGTACATGGAACAATGACGACTACCACGAGGGTGATGGCGACGGCGACTGGCATCGCTCCTACTACAACTTGCCATTTCAGGTCAATGTAATGGTGGTGAGGTGTTCAGAAGCACCAGAGACGACAAGGGCGCTATGGCATTGCTGCTGATGCTGATGCTGAAGATGCTAACAGCCCTTCCTAACATCCTATTTCTCAAATACCACAAACCGAAAACCCAAACATCCCACACTCTTCAACACTATAGACCTTAAATTCTACAGCTCACATACACTACTAATGCTAAAGCTTTAAAATTCTTAAACACCGGAAACACGTAATCCCTTCCTGAAAATCCCTACATCCTTTGCAATCCCTAATCCAACATCCCTGAAACACTCCACTCCCATCGCGTAAGATGCTCTCACAGGCACGGGCGCTCCGAGGAAAGAGTCTTGTAAAGACCAAGCTGGTCCCCGAGGTATACCATGGCCATGACCTTGCGAAGGTTTAGGGTTTGGGGTTTAGGGCTTAGGGTTTTGTTGAAGGGAGGTTTGGGGGTTTAGGGTGTAATTAGGGTTTAGGGCCGTGATACTCTGCAAAGCCGTTTTGCCTTCTAATGGGCCCTTCCCGCTGCAGAAAAGGAGGGGATAAGTCCTCGCAGAATGCAGCAGGCATACCAATGCTTCAGCAGCTCTTTGCGCGGTGCCACTTGCATTCATTATGTTACACGCCGAACAACATGATCTCCGTTAGTCGTAGCAGCGCCTCAACTGCCATAAACCTAAACCCTACACCCTAAACCCTAAACTCTAAACCCTAAACCTTAAAATTAACCTAAACCTAGACCCCAAACCCTTCACCCTAAACTCTAAACCCTAAACCCTAAAATGAACCTAAACCCAAACTAACCGTGGCTCTAAAAGGGCCCCACACCGAAGCTCTCAGCCTCTCAACTACCGAGCCTTGAAGACTCCAACAGTCCTCAACCCCCTAGCCCCGGAACCAACCATTCAAGCCTAATGTAGGGGTTTAGGGTTTCGGGTTTACGATTTAGGGTCTAGGGTCTAGGGTTTAGGGTTTCGGGTTTAGGATTTAGGGTTTAGGGTCTAGGGTTTAGGGTTTAGGATTTAGGGTTTAGGATCTCGGGTTTAGGATCCGGCTTCCATAGTAGCGGAAAAAGTCATGGTTGTGGTCCCAGAAGTGCCTCTTAATTTTGTAGCCATATATACAAATCCCTTTAGGGCCCCACGCAAAAACAAAAAAAACATAGCCTTATAAACACCATATACAACTCCTTGTGTTGAATCCCTTGAGTAAAAGTGAAGAACAGAGGTCATGAGCGCCCCAAAACCCTAAATCGCAAACCCTGAAACTTTCGAGCCTTTGAACCCAACCCTGAACCCTAAACTCTAAACCTTGTTGGGTTTATGGTTGAGGGTTGAGGGTTTTGAACCCTATACTTGAGGGGTTAGGGTTTGGGGTTTAGGGACTAACACTACATTAAACGTCATCGAGATTTGGCCACAACCCATATCCCGTACTATTTGCCTGTGACTGAGAATTCCGCTTGCGGTAGTCCCCAGACCCATAACCCTTAATTACCCCTGAACCCTACACACCAATAAGCCCTGAACCCGAATAAACCCTAAAACCTAAATTCTAATAAACCCAAGAGGCTTTGTGTTAGACTGTTTGGGGTGTAGGAGAAGCATGACTTCAATCGAACAAAGCTCCATATACCCGAGCCGATCACACTTCACCAAACTCACCACTTTTCACAGCTCCTAAAAATCGAACCCTGCACTCCAAAAGCCGTAACCCTCAATTTCGACACTGGAACTCCAAAACCCTAAATAAAACTGTAAACTCTAAAACCCAAAACCCTTAAGCCGAGACCCCTAAACCCTATACCCCAACCCACACATCCTACCCTAAACCCCAAACCCTAAACTCTGAAACCTAAACCCTAAATCCTAAAAATTAAACCCAAAAGCCTATACACCTTGAAACCTAAAACCTCAACCCGAATCCCTAATCCCTAAACCCTGAAGCCCAAGCCCTATACACCCTGAAACCGAAACCTTAAACCCTAATCCATGCTCCCTAAACCCTAAAACCCCAAACCTATACACATTGAAACCCAAACCTTAAGCCCTAATCTCTAAACCCTAAACCCCCAAACCCAAAACCCTCCGCGGGCGAGAGTCAACGGCTCCCCTGAGATGGCCCGTCATCTGCTGCTGCAGTGCGGCCTCTGCTTTGGGATCGATGGGGTTTGGGGATTTTGGGGTTTTGGGATGTTGGGTTTTGGGGTTTTGGGTTTAGGGGTTTTGGGGTTTAGGGATTTTGGGTTTAGGGTTTGGGGTTTTGGGATTTGGGGTTTTGGGGTTTTGGGATTCTGGGTTTAGGGTTTGGGTTAGGGTTTAGGGTTAGGGAGCGATGGGGTTTTGGGTTTTGGGGTTTAGGGTTTAGGTCCGGATCGATGACGTGTTGGGTTTTGAGCTTGGGGTTTTGGGGATCAGGATTTAGGATCGATGGGCGTTTTGGGGTTTGGGTTTACGGGTTTTGGGGTTTGGGGTTTAGGATCGATGGTGTTTTGGGTTTGGGGTTTAGGGGTTTTTGGGTTCAGGGTCTTGGGGTTTGGGGATTTTGGGTTCCGTCAAAACTCGAAGCACCCTAAGCCGAAAACTCAGCAGTACGTAGTTTAGGGCTTAGGGCCAGTCCAGGGTTCAGGATATAGGCCCTGTAGACCCAAGCCCGCAGCCATGCCTCTCGAACCCTACCGCCGAGCCATAAACCCAAAAGCAAAATTTCAAAACTCGTAAAGGAAAACTTCAACTGTTAAAGCGCCCAAACACTAAACCCAAACCCCTAAACCCCTAAACCCCAAACCCCTGAACCCCTAAACCCTAAACCGTTAACCCTAAACAGGTCGAACCCAGTGATGCCTTCTTTGCAAGCGCTTCCTGAACTGCTGGTGGAGCATCAGGGGGTGCAGCCTCTCAAAGAAGGTCGGATAAAGACTCCATGGACCCTGAAGAAAAGCATATCTTCTTCCCGGAATCATATAGGGACTTCATATCCAGGTCTTTTTTCTGAATAATAACGGGAAATCATATCAAAGAAGCCTAAAACAGGAAGCTTAAGGCTACTTAGGGTTTAGGCAGGATCCGAGTTCAGAAACTTTCGAGTTTGGGACCCGGGCGTTCGGGTCTGGGGACTTGGGTTTAGGGTTTAGGGGTTTAGGGTTTAGGGTTTAGGGTTTCGTTAATGTAGGGGCCTTAATGCTTAGAATTGGGTTTTGGGGACACATTAAGCTATAACCATAACAGGGAACCCTCGAAATAGCATTGGCAATTATATTGACCCCTAAAGAACCTCTAGGTTTAGGGTTCAGGCTCTACAGCCTAAAGCTTAGTTTCGGTGTTTGGGCTGAGGGTACCCTCAAACCCAACCTTCAAACCTCAACCCTAAAACCTAAAGTAAACCCTGAGTATCTAAACTCAATCCTAAACCCTCAACTCTCTAAACTAATCCCCAAACCCTACACTGAACCCTAAAATTTCGCTGCCATGGAACCCTGATGTAAGCTTGGAGTGGTCCACAACAGTTGGGCTCGATGTCGCTGCGCGTTTACTATTGGCAAATACATTCGCAGAACTGCTTGTTCAAAGCCGACCAACGATATACTTCCTTTCCCCATATGGGGGTTTCCGAAAATAGGGGACCCCAATATAGTACCCTAAATAGTAGGGTCCCTGATCTAAGGACCCCCAAAACAAGGTACCCCTCATTTTCGGAAACCCCCATATAAAGAAGAAAGCTCTTTGGACTCAAATAACGAACGTCTCCGGGCGTCTTTGCCCAGAGCTGGCAGCCGCAGAAGAAGTTTAGGATGCCCAGGCTTACTTGCAACCTGGTAGCCTCAAGCCTCATGGCAAGACAAGCCGACAGACACTTAACCCGCATCAGGAAACCACAAACCCAAAACCATCATGGCCACACAAACCCGAACCCTATATCCTGAAGCCCTGAACTAAACCTTTAAGCCCAATACCCTGGCCCAAAAAAGCTTAAACTTTCTTTTAATAGGGGTTTAATATACCAAAAAAGTTTAAAGTTTACCTATTGGGCTCCTAAGTAAACTGCAGACCCCAACCTCAACTCTCGCTGCAAGCCAGCACGGGCCTCCTTCCGCTCACGCCGCGCCAGGAGTGTGAGCAAAGCGCCCCCTCGCGAAAGTCTTTGGTCGTTTGGGGGTTAACCCTAACCCCTCAGGTACCTACTATATAGGGCCCTAGGCGCTCTAGTACCCTCCATAGTAGGTACCTGGGGGGTTAGGGTAAAGCTTCAGTGTTTAGGGTGCCACGTCTGCACAGGCCAACGGAGCCAAACCTTGCCTCCAAACACCCTGACAAAGACACATCCGATCAGCGGGAGCTACATTGCAAATCGTCGTACTTATGCGTTGCTAAATCATGTTGCTGCGAGGAAAACAACAATCATGTCCAGCATGTCTCAGTATGACTGGGACGGGGAGGAGGGTTGCTGCACATGTTGGGTGATGTTGTCATTGCAAACAGTCGAAGACGAACCATGACGACGAAGGTTTCAATGAAGGTTCCGAAGTTCATGCTGCCCGATCCTGGTACCGAGACTGCTCAGGGCAACGATGGTGGTGGTGACGGCTGTGTTGTTGGTGGCATTGCCTACGTTGAAGAACCTGGTCTGGAGAAAGCCGATGGTTATGCTGATGGTGATCGTGACATTGGAACTGCATGTGACCACGACTGTGGTATTGACTGTTCTTTCACCAAGATGACAGTATGATGACGATGATGGCACAATACGTTTTGTCGTTGTTGTTGACAGTGATGACGCTGATGATGATGATGATGATGATGATGATGATGATGGTGGTGATGGTGGTGATGCTGACGATGACCATGGTGTTTGTGCTGATGACGATATTGAACATGTAAGCCACGTATCTGTCGGAGTCACTCGGTTATTGCATTTGACATGAGCCTGCTGCACCAGCTGCGATCAGTGCCACGTCCCGCCATGGGGGCTTCAGCGTCATGGTCGCAGCACAAAAACAGAGATGGGTGTGCAGGGCGATGTTTGCCATGATTCAACGAGGCTATAAGCGGCTATATCTGACGAAGGTAAGCTTTTTGACGTGGGGATGCTCGGGTTATGATTAGCACGGTGGGTGCACGGCTCATAAGTTCAACGAGCTTGATGCAAAGGGTGCTGCTCCAAATCGACCCCAACAATACCACATGACATATTTGCCATGTCGAAGTTGTTGTGTGCAAAATGTTAAGAGGTGTTGCCGCTATTTAACTGCCGAGGCATGCACAGCAAAAACATTTTAAAACAAGCTAGCTGTCGTTGTTCAGTCTTGGGCAATGAAGCCGACAGAGTCGCAGCTGCTGGGGTGCAGACAGAATTACAGCTGAGGGTTTTGGATTCAAGGGGTCTGTCCCTGCGCCCTACTCTCGACTAGTGCCATGCCTTGCCCACCCGATTATCGAGGTGCTGGCATATCACCGTTTCAACCCTGCTCTTTCATGTCTGCCATGGGGCTCCCCCCACTCAAAGATCAAAACAGAAGTGCTTGAGAGCTTGACAACTCAACCCTGCGATAGTGCCACCTATCATGTACCCAAAGGCCCCAAATAGCCCAAAAACCTCGCATTGCATGTTCTTAGGCCCCAAAGCCTTAAAACATGAGTCTATAGAGCTTGTGGGGTTTAGAGGGAGACCCGGAAGCCGAAACCCGGGAGCTGGTGATATGAGGAGAAAGCCCTGAAGGCAGTGCCAAAGCACCCTTTGTTGCAACTGGGAATATGGCGGCATAGGTTTTGGAGCTTGAGGGGATAAGGCTTTAGGGGTTGAAGGCTTACTACGACTTTCCTGTAAGGTGTGTTCTACTAAACCTCATTATCTGTTTCAATTAAAGACTATAAGGCAAGATGATCATTTAATAAGATCAGAAAGCCCTACTTACCCATGTGCCGATCTAGGCGTCTTGAGGCAAACGTGGGTGTAGGAATATGTATGTTGCTATTGTGTGGGCGAGTCCTAGACTAAACCGAAACGTAAGAACTGCAAATAATTTAAGCCCTAGACGTCCGAAACCCAAAACCCTAAATGCTCAAACCCCCAATCCCAATGCTCTCAACCCTCAACCGCGATAATCTCTAAACCCGAAGCCCCTAAATCTCCAAACCCTGAACCCCCAATCCCTACACCCCCCCCCCTAAACCCTAAACCCCAAACCCCAAACCCTAAACCCTACAAATCCCCAAAGAGAAGAAAGCTGGGCCCCTCGGCCCGGAGGAGAACGCCCACCGTCGCATCCAGGCGGCTCGCCAAGGCTGCCTCGCTTAGGGTTTAGGGTTTAGGGTTTAGGGTTTCGGGTTTAGGGTTTAGGGTTTAGGGGTTGAGGGGTTTAGGGTTTAGGGTTTAGGGTTGGGGGGAAGAAGCATCCTTTTTCGGGCAGGGTGTATACCTGGAGGATCATGGGACTTAGTAAGTAGGGTTATAAGTCCCTTAATTGGAGTTATAAGTATATTTACCTTAGTTAACACCCTACTTACGAAGTGCCATGATCCTTTAAGTAAGGTTTAGGGTCTTTTGTTTGACACCTCTTTTACACCTGCCTGTTAAGATAGGGTGTAGGGTTTGGGGGATAGGGTTTAGGGTAGGGTTTAGGGAGTTTAGAGTTTAGGGTTAGGGGGCTTGGGGTTCAGGGATTCCGATTTGGGTTCCTACAACGGTTCTAGAATGGTGTGCGCCTGAACAGTTGTTCAAAGGGCTCCTACTAAATAAAGTCCTCTAGAACACGTTTACAGCATTCCTTATAGTATCCATCGCAGGTTCCTTTTTTGGTTTAACCGTCTTTATATAATTAGGATCCTAGAAGGTAACCCCAAAAAAGGAACCACACTGGAGACTGTAGGTCCTTTCAAGTTTGGGAAGACGTGTAAAGAGCTTATCGATGTCAGAGCCCATGGTCAGCTCGAGATAATTGTGGTTTGGTTTAAGGGTTCAGGGCGTTTTGGGTTTAGGAGTTTGGGGTTTGGGGGCTTAATGTTTTGGGGTTTAATGAGGGGTTAGGGCTTTAGGTTTCTTACAGGAGTTATGTCACACTTGCGTGCCTCCGAACCACGTCGATCGCTCAGCTACAGGCATAGAACGACCAGATTGTGAGCAGGTAAATGTCGAAGCTGGAAACAGGACACACACTGTGATCTTGGCGGCAGCTGCTAGCTGCTAAACACCCGGAATCCTAAACTCACAGGTGGTGCTTAAACTTTAAGCCGTAAGCCGTAAACTGTCATTTACAGGGGGGGAATGCGCACAGAGGCGTGAATGAGTCAAGAAGCGGGGTGTGGAGTGCAGTGCTTGTTGGATCATCAGACTTACTAAGTAAGGCTATACGTCCCTCAATTGGGGTTATAAGTAATTGTCAGCTACGGTTACCTCGTTATGACCCTAGTGACTTACTAATAAGTAAGGTTATAAGTACCTCAATTGGGGTTACGAGAAATTATCAACTACAGTTACCTCGTTTACAACCCAAGTTACATGATCCTTTAAGTACCCCTAGACCCTTTATTGAACGCTATGTTAACCCTTATAAATAGCTTAAGTGGAACCATTTAAGGAACCCTAGTTACTATGGTTTTTAGGCTTGAAGTAAAACTCAGGCCGAAGCCGTAGTTTGCCTTCACTTCGAACCCTTCTTTGGCACGAAACGATTCTGTCAGGGTTCCTTTAAGGGTTCTACAAGGACTTCTAGAAGGGATCTATCGGGAGGATTATGGGACCCTAAATCCTAAACCCTACACCGACTCCCTAAACCCTAAACCCTAAACCCTCCGACTACAGGCGAACCACCGATGGGCGACTCTTGGCCGTTTCGAAGTCAAGTCAGCTTGGTCCAAACTTTTCGAGCGGGGCCAGTCACTCAGACTTGTCCCTGTCGGACGTTGCCCCGGAGCCACTAAGGTAGGGGCCTTAATAGTTAGAATAAGATTTTGGAGTATCTATATATATGATAATGATAATAACAAGAATAATAATAGTAATAATAATAATACTAATAATAATAATGAATCTATAATGACGACCCCCCCCCCGAAAGTAGTACTGGTAGTTATTTAGGGCCCTAAATTATGTAGAATTGCCCAGGATGAACAAGATGTGTACCTGACGGATTCCCGTGCTGTCTGGGTGTTGCAAAAGCCACGCGCGCTGTCAGCAACTGCTCCGTAGCCTTCTACACAGGATCTGTCGTGAAGACGCATCAGCCTCCGTTCTGCTCAAAACACTGCACATGCCGCATCAACACTTCAGACTTCATAATATGCTCTCCATCGCATCCGGGCGACTGGGCTGTCGCTTCAGCTGTTGCAGCCTGAACCCCAAACCCTAAACCCCAAGCCCTAAACCCCAAACCCTAAACCCTAAACCCCACACCTTAAACCCTAAACCCTGAACCCCCAAACCCTAACCCCGAAAAGTCCAGTTTCAATCTCCGAGAAAGCCCGAGTCCGTGTGATTTCCGGGCGGACTGTCCAACACAAACCCTAGTTTAGGGTTTAGGGTTTAGGGATCAAGAAACGAACCGCCCGAAGCCATTAACCATGATCCAAGTCTGCGAGGGTATACTTAAACCCTGTGATCTAGGGCCATATTCCCTGCCAAACTACAGTCGACGGGTGTTTAGGGGTCTAGGAGCCTAACCCCTAAAATACTAGACCCCAAATCCTGCACCGAAAATCCCCAAACTCTATATTTTCCCCTGTAAGCCCCTAAACCCTAAACCTCCAAAACAGCGTCCCAAACCCTAAACCCTAAACCCTCAACAAAAACATGACCAACTCCTAAACCCGAAACCCGCCAAATCAGCATCCCAACTCCTAAACCCTAAACTCTCAAAAAAGCATCCCACATCCTTAAACTCTAAACTCTAAATCCTAAACCCTAAACTCTCCAAAAAAACATCCCGCATCCTCAAACCCCTAAACCTTAAATACTCTCAAAACCCTAAACCCTAAACCCTAATCCCTAAACCCTAAACCCTAAACCAAACATTCCACATCCTTCGGATCCTGAAAACGCGCCTCACTGGCCCGACTCCACACGCAGAGGCTCGCCTGGGACACTGGGGGGGCTGGTTTAGGGTTTAGGGTTTAGGGTTTGTGTAGGGCTTCAGGCCCAAAGCTTAAAACGAACCCTAAACCCCAAACCCTAAACCCTGAAGCCTACACCCTGAAAGGAGAAGATTCGCTTTCCTGAGTAGATGTCCTCATGTGGCCTTATGGGTGTAGGCTTTAGGGCTTAACCCCCTAAGGGCCCTTCAATGGAGCCCTTATGAGCCTTATGGTCTTTCATGGTGGGTATTTAATAAAGGTATATTAGAGGGTAGCTGGGGGGTTCAGGTGCAGGGCTTAGGGCTGGTGTTTGATGTTTCGGATCTGGATTTCGGTTTGCGCGCTTTCTGGCCGAGCCTTTGGGTGAATAGCTTCTGCTTTTAGGGTTTAGGGTGTAGGGTGTAGGGTGTAGGCTTCAGAAACCCCTAACCTGAGATGATCGGCCCTTACTAGGCCAGCCTAAACCCTACACCCGAGACCCTAAATCCTACCTGTAATACCTGTAACTCTCTTTACCTAAAGTTTAGCAGCCATGACCCCTTAATTCATAGGAAGAACCCATAAAACTGTAGTTAATTAGAGCCCCAGGTAAACCCTAAAAGTTGTGCTTAGGGTTTACGGGCCAGGGCTTGGGACTGGTTTGGGGGGGCTGAGACTGATCTACTTAAAGGATCCTGGGACTTAGTAAGTAGGGTTATAATTAAGGTAACGGAACTTATATTTAGTTATAACCCCAATTAAGGGACTTATAACCTTACTTACTAAGTCTCCTGATCCTCCAAGTAGGGGTTCAGGACTGGTTTTAGGGCTTTAGGGCTCCTGGCCCTAAACCCTACAAGCCCTAAAACTTGTTAAAACCGTCCTTACTCTTTCTGGTGGCTCCATAAACTCAATCCTAAACCCTAAACCCTCAACCCCAAACCTTAAAACTGTTTCACACCGTCTTTCCTGATCCCGGGGCTCCCGGCTGCGTTGCGGGCCGGTGCATTGACGATGCGGCTCGGGCCTCCAGCGTGGTCCCCGTTACCCGCCAAAAGACCATCTCTATTATGGTTTTGGGGTCCCACTCCCATAGTAGTGTATATATATAGACATACATACATACATATATATATATATACACATACATATATAGAGAGAGCGAGACCCTCCTGCTTAGTAGCAATCTAGATGACCCTAACATGGCCCCAACACATACTTGGCTTCGTTGGTTACCATCTTTCTTAACCTAACTCGAGGACCCGACAAAGAAGATCAATCGACAGCTAGCTTGAACAACTAACTAAGCAAATGAGCCTAGGCACAAATCATAACTACGCTACACCCGTAGATGGATATACACGGACAGATATATACACACGCAGCAGCTAAGCCCGAAAGCCACTAGGCGTTAATCTAGGGGCCTTAATAATTAGAATAGGATTTTGGGGTATGGCATGCTTTATAATATGGAACACCCAAAAAAACATAGGTAATTAATTATTAATGCCCCTGTATTACACAGTTTGGTTGGGGGGATGTAAAGTTCAAGCATGACTACACCTGCCCTAAACCCTGAACCCTTTGTAGCTTGCTTTGGACACTGAGCTACCGGCCTTGCGGTATTATATATATATATATACACACATAGATACATGCTGGTTTCATTTTTATATTACATGTGTATAGAAATATATAGAGGTATCACAGAGTATTGTTAATAGTAAGGACAGCTACTACTACTGCTACTGCTACT